>VYZP01037473.1:4175-20992 GCA_013400635.1 Hypocryptadius cinnamomeus | reverse complement strand
TTTGGGTAAGAGTGATTATTTATGGGGGCCTGTAGGTTTGCCCTGCAGAACAGGAGGGTGTCCTTTGCAGATGGTACTCAGAGATGTGGATTAATATGCTGCCACAGTGAGAGGTAAAACCCGCAGATGCTTTGTGTCATGTCTGCATGGGTCCATGGAGCCACCTTGCTGGCTTTGCTAAATTAAAGGAAGATAGCATCTGCTCTTCAGCTGTGTCACTTGGCAGTACCTGATCAGCTTGACTGAGTCTGTGAGCCTGTTCCTGCCTGTGTCACTCACAGTTCATCCTGAATTGTCCTGTTGTATAGCAAACTTTATTTCTGGAGAAGTACTGTGGAATTCCGCTGTCCTAATGAAAACCTATATAGGCTCAAACAGTGATATGAATGGCAGCTGCATTTTGTTTTGTTATATAAACTTATCCCTTTTTTTAATTCTTGAACTTTGTACGTTAAGCTTTTGGTGATGAAAATGGTAATTTCATGTATGTTTTGGGGGCATGGGATAATTTACAACCTGCTCTCTGTAAATAATCAGAGGTGCCAGGTGGGGATGTAGTAGTGATGATAATGTGCAATACTATATTTTGAGTGAGAACTTGCTGAAAGGCCTTTGGCATCCAGAGGAGTTGCACTGTATCTGTTTAGGGAATTTGCTGCAAGTGCTGTGTTCTGAGGTGGGTTTCTACAGAACAGTTGTGAGCAAGTCTCTGAAGGATCCCTGCTGGTGTTGGGATACAAGTTTTGAAAGGGTAGCTTCTAGCGAAGCCAAGCTACAGTGGGTATCCATACATGCAGCTGCACTTGGAACCCTTGTGGTGAAGACGGTGTCTTTGCAAGCTCCCTGTAGGTGCTGGGAGGGACAGAAGATAGGGCATGTCCTTTTCAGGTGTGTCCCTTTTCTCCTGCTTCTGCCTTTTTTCGTCATACCCTGCAGCTGCTGAAGGGACCAGTCTCACCTACTAAGATGTGAGTGTAAGAAGATTTCTCTGAAGTGATGCTCTTGGGTAACATGGGGCAAGTTGGCAGATGGGAGCTGCAAAAGGCAGGCTCTAGTGGGTGAAGTAATGCCCACTTTGTGTCAAACCAATGGCCACCAGCAACCCTCTGGCCATGGATCCTGTAGTGGATATCTAGGGTAGTATATAAGGAAAAAGGCAATGTTTAGCAATATTGTGGAGGTATGTTGCTCAGTCTCCAGCTGTCTGGACTGAGGGACATGGTGGGGGTCATAGTCAGATATTTTGCCATTCTGCACTGATTTGATTGTGTTTACATTTTTCAGATACATGGAATAAATGGTTTTACCTCACAGTAGAGGAAAAAAAAAGCCTTATAGGAAGTAGTTTGGAATATGATTAAACATTTTCAGCATTTTACATTGACTTATGTAAAATCCTGCAAATGTACACGTAATGTACTGTTTAGCTTGTGCGTGACAGACACAAAGCTGCACTGTCATAGACATGGATTTTGGTGTTTGACTGGAAACATTTTCAGGTTAACATGTAGAAGTGTAAAACAGTTCTTCGCTCCTTTCCTGACTGATACAGACTAAGAGTTGGACTAGATTAACATTGTAGATCCCTTGGAAATGAATTTTCTGTTGTATTCTAGTCAAGTAACCATCCCAGTTGGTTAGCTGAAGAGACTGGCTGAGAACATGCTTTTATGCAGCTAGTGCTATGGAGAACCAACTGCTCTGTGCAGAAAGATCCTGCACTGATTGCCTTCAGCACCCAGGACATCTCACCCTTACTGTCTCAGCATGCTGGGAGGCTTCATCTCTCTCTGCAGTTCAGGGAAATTAGTCAGCCTTCCTTATCCCATCACATCCCACCTGAACATGCTCAACCTGTTACTACCCTTGTTTGCCACTTGACATCACTCCTGTTTTCTTATCTCTGAGCTGTGCTTAAGTCACATGGGTGGCTTTAGCCTTTTATGCGTGTTTAGGATCATGATGAATGGTGGCATTTTGATACAAAACTTGTTATGTTTGGGTTTTGGGTTTTTTTGTTTGGTTTGGGTTTTTTTATAGATATAACTAGATATAGCTGTATCTATATACATATATATTGGAATATACAAAATATTTATATTGAAATATACAAAAAATTTAAAAATCCACCAAGTGTGTGGTTTACAGTTAATCAAATACATGCCCTGCAGTATGTTTTGTCCCTTTAATGTTGCATTACTGAGTACTTTCATGAAAGAAATTACCCACTTACCCTTAAGGGATAGTTTTGATGTGTATCATTGGTCATTTTAAAAGAAATCTCTGCAGTACTGGAAGACTGATATGAATTATATAGCTCTTTATTTTACTGTGTTACTAAAATGTTCCCACATTGTGGATGGGTTGTTTTTTTTTTTTAAATATATAATTTTACACATGAAAGCATAACTAAAGAAAAAATGTGCCCAGGTTTTCCTATAAATCTTAAATTGTTTTACAAAGTTTTGACTGCTGAATTGTAAGGCAAAAAAACCCAATCTGATGAATTATAGAATTTACTCTGGGCCTATATTCCAGCTCAAGAAAGAGATGAATGCTTGAAACCAAGCTCAGGCTCCTGCAATATCTGTGTGGCTAGGTGAAACACTTGAAGTGCCCTTGAAATAAGCCTGGCATTAAAAAATGGCTCTAACATTATGCCACTACATCTTGTCAAAAGCTGGTTAGATGTAGGCTCCTGAGAGCTTTTCAGTTTTGAAAATGGAACAAAAGGCTCTAAAGTAATTTCTGAGACTTGTGTCCAGTATATTTTTTAAAAATTCAGGAAGGTTGTCCGTAGGACAACTTTCTGTTGTGCTGGTCATTTGTCTGGGGTTGACATCCTTTATAGTCAAGAGATGTAACAAATCTGTCTGGGGTAGTTCTTAAAATCTGAAATGGTTATTAGTCTGCCATGGCCGAGTTTTAATCTGAGGCAATGTCCATGTCTTTGTGTATTCAGGGAGGCAAAGGGGTGCAAACAACTAGAAAGAAGAAAAGGAGAAACAGGCCAGGAAGTGCATTTGTTTTACTTTCAGAATTACTACTTTAGAATACCAAATTACAGACAGCATACAAATACCCAAGAATTTAGTTTCATAAAGAGAGCATTCTACACCAGCCTCAACATATAATTGCTTCAAAATAGGTTTAAGACAAAAATGTGCATTTAATAACCAGATGATAAAACTGAAGAGATCTTAATGGAAAAGAAAATTCAGCTGAATCTAAGCTAGCTGGAGACTTACTTATCTCCATTCCTGATAGCCACTGATTATACATCCTGCTAAAAGGATAAAAGCCCATATTATTTCTTTTCTACAGATCAACTTTCTTACATTATTTTAATACTGAGAAAGCAATCAAGCCCCATCCACATGTGGCTGTTTTCACTGGCATGTGCTTCGGCAGAGGCTGTTGTGGGTTTGTATGGAGCTCTCAGTCTGCACAGGGAGGGATTCACTAGTGGTCAAACTAGGCTGTATTTAGAAGTAGTTATATTCTTCTGTACTTTAGTTATATTCTTCAGATACCAGAACTGAACTAAGATGCTGCTGCCAGTCATGACAGCTTGGTGTAGTGAGAGGTCAAAGCATTTCCTGAGCTAATGAGGCAGCTCTGGTGCTACGGAGAGGCTAGACAGGGTCACACCAAAGGCACCAACTTCCTCACCCTGTATGAAAAGCCTCAGAAGTGAAAGAGTTGAAAAAGTGATTAGCAGCTAGAGGTGCCTCCCGTGGTACCCACTTCTTCATGCTGGATTGCTGGCCCTCGTGGCAGTCTGCCAGTGCAGACACCCTTTCTCCTGCAGCCAGATTCAGGTGATCTAGAAGGTCCTGTAGAGGGGACTCCTGCAGGGTGGGAACCTCACTTGAATCACTTGTGTCCACATGGCCCAAAAGGTGCTAACTGGCCATCTCTGCCCATAGTGCTTCAGATGGGAGTTGCCAACAACTGTCTAGTTCTTGACCATCTACAAATGCTTGAAAAGTTTTCTTCTTGTTGTCACCCAGGGTAAACCTGCTGTATGTTCTTCTGTTCTGCTTCCAGTACTTGATTGCATATCCTGAATCAATTCTTTACACACTTAATCTGAAGTGGTGGTGAAATAAACACATCCTTTCCATTTTGTGTTTTCATTTCAAATAATGGAAAAATCTGCTCTCCCTTATAGAATCATAAAATTTTTTAGGTTGTAAAAGACCTTTAAGACTATTGAGTCCAGCCATTAACTCAACACTGCCAAGTCCTCCATTAAACCATGTCTCTGAGTGTCCCATCCACACGTCTCTTGAATAACTCCAGAAATGGTAACTCAGCCACCTCCCCAGGCTGCCTGTCCCAATGCTTGATAACCTTGTCAGTAGCGAAATTTTTCCTAATATCTAATCTTCTAGCTTTATCACTTGTTACATGAGAGAAGAGGCCAGCCCCCACCTTGCTACAGCCTCCTTTCAGGTAATTGTAGAGAGTGGTAAGATCACCCATGAGCTTCCTTTTCTCCAGGCTAAACAGCCCCTCGGCTTCTTGTCTCTATTGGAGGCCAGAATTCTGTTTCCCATGGGCAGAAAGAAGAGCAGGAAATCAGTTTAACCATGTTGAAATAAGTATCTTAAATTGTGTTCTTTAGATCTTTTTATGGTCTACTCATAAAATGCACAGTCACTAGGGAGAGGCTAGAAGCTTTCTGGCCTTTTTTGTATTTTTCTGGATGTTTCTATGATGTACTGTAGCAGGCTGACCCTGGCTGGACACCAGGTGTCCACCAATGCACCATCATTCTTCCCACCTAGCTGGACAGGAGAGAGAAAATACAACAAAAATCTCACAGGTCAAGATCAGGACAGGGAGAGATCACTCACCAGTTACTGTCACAGGTAAGACAGACTCAGCTTGGGGAATTTATTATCAATCAAATCAGAGTAGGCTAATGAGAAATAACCCCAAATCTCTTAATGACCTTATCCCAGAGGCACTACCACCTCCACTGGTTGGCTCAGCCTTGGCCAACCATGGCAGACCCATCTTGGAGCCATCAGGCACTGGCTCCGTTGGGCACAGGGGAAGCTTCCAGCAGCTTCGCACAGAAGCCCTGTGTGTAGCCCTCCCTCTGCCAAAACCTTGTCATGCCAATCTGATCCATGTGTATGAAGTGCTTGTTTTTTACTGTGAACTGATAGCCCCAGTGAAGCCTCACAAGAACAGACTCCAGACTTGGACTCACAAGACTTGCTAAGACAGGTATTTTTAAGATCTAACTCTAAATCTAAGGAGAGTTAAAGTTAGAATACCAAAAGCATCTCTGGCAGAAACACAGTCAGTTTGCCAGACCAGCGTTCTGGGTTTTTATAAGTGTAATTTGAAGAAAGTGTTTTTATTTGCAGTGGGACATTGAGGGAAAGCTGGAGATGCAGATTGTATCTTATAATGTTGGATACTGGGAGGGTGTGTTAAGGATGAGGACAAGTCATTGCCGTGAGAGAAGTTCCTTTAAGAAGTAGGTCAACAATTTGTCATGCTGTACTGCACTTTATAATAGAGCTGTCATCTCCACATCTGTGACATGACTCTCTATGTGTTTTTCAATTTAAATGCATAAAAGACACCCTCATGACTTTAGGAAGCAAATATCACCTCTTGTTTTAACCTCTTCTCTCATTAGACCAGCTCCTGGCAGCAAATTGTTGGTTTAGCCATAGTCTGGCAGCCTTTGCTTGTGTTTTGCAGCAAGTGTGGTCAGAGCAATGAAGGGAAGCTGTTACTTGATTGGGTCCTTGGTTTTAAATTTGCATCACATTGTTGTAGTCTGATCATGTTTGCACAAGACAGTCTGTGAGTAAGCTGGTGACAGAATGTAAATACTGCTCTTTCAATTTGTTCTCTCAAGTTGGAAACAATATCCTGAGTTACCTGCCTTGGGACCTACTGAAGTTTACTCTGAGAATAGTGTTAGCAAAATTTGCACAGCACTGACAGGTTTCAGTCTGTGAAAATAAAACCAGAAATGAGCCTTTATAGAGCAGGGATTCTGCACAGGAGAGTAGGACAGGGGAACTTTGTTGGCAGGAATTGTTATTAATGTTCAACACTATGAAGTTGTAAGGCATTTTATGTTTTCACAGTGTTAGGTAAACATCAATTCATTAATCTTTACAGCTCTCCTGAAAGACTTTACACTTCCTTCAGCCATGTGTTTGTCTTTCAGGAACATTATATGTGGTCTTTCCCAAGCCACACAGGAATGTACCAGAATGGAAGTTTGGATATCCCTGATGAAGTTCAAGTACATCCAGTAGCAGAAAGAACTTTGCCATTTTTTATGTTTCACAATCAGGTATATGTATGGACTATTACAGAATTCAGTGGAAAGCACGTGCACATATCTTAGATTAGCATTTGACCGTTTAGATTTTGTAAGCAAAATTTATTTTTGCTTACCTGTCATTGTTCTCAACATCAATGTTCTTATTCCTTGGGCCTATTTTTTACAGGCTTATCCTCTTGCTTCCTGTATATTTTCTCCATTGACTTCTACTACTCTTTCTCCCTTCTAACTTGTCTCTGTACATGCAGCATAAGCTAATGGAGTGTGAACAGGCTGAGAAGTTTATTTCAGAATAAATCACTATGTTGGACAGAATCTCCTGGGCTTGTGAGATAGCATGGTGTTATAAAGTGACCTGACATGCTTTCAACTGGCTTCATCAGAGTTGTGTCAGTGCCCTTAGCAGTGCAATTGGTACAATACCCAAAATGCTGGATACAGCAAGGGCAGGAGCAGGCACAGCCAGCCCTGCTGGGGCAGTGTGATTGCAGCTGTCTGAAGAAACTTGGCAATTTTTAACCAAGCAACCAACTCTTTTAACCAAGAGTTATCCTACACATGTTACTGTGTGGAGGAGGAGGAAAGACAGTTCTTTTCCAGTATAACTCTGGGTTTCAGACTTGGTAATTTTATGTTTTCATAGAAAAATATAATGCCACTTGGGATGCCTTTGCTATCTCAGAGTTAATTTGACCTGTAATTTTTTATATGGCCTTTAGAAGAGTATTTTGTACTGAGGTCAATGTAGTATATGTGCATATTCACTATTCTTCCACTTAATCTGGCGTCACTGAGTTACCTTGCTTTTTGTACAGTGGGGTTTTTGGTCCCAAATCCTCCAAACATAGTTTTCATGCTTGTTCTTGCAGAGGGGACCATACAATGAACAATCCAGCAATTACTGTGTTCCTGAGGAGGGACTATATGAGTATACAGAGACAAAGCCATGGATTCCTGTATTTTTATCTAAGTTTTAGTGCCTGCTTCTATGTGACAAAACATTTTGTTAGACAGAAGTGACTTTTTAATAATTTATTCCCCTCAGTTTAACATGGTATCTATTTGGATCTGTCTTCCTTTACTTGTTTTTATTGCATTGCTTTGCATAAAAATTTGCTGTAATACTTCCAAAACTTATTTTTCTTCTTCAAAACTTTTGTTCCTCAATAGATTCTGTACTTTTCATTGCTTACATTTCCCCTCTCTTGATTCAATTTAATTCATAAGGTCATAGCTTTAACCCTTTTTGGTGGTTAACCTGTTTTAGATGTTTTATTTTTGTCTGGGAGAACAAAAGAAGTTCAGGTTACAGATTTCAGCCATATAGGTTTTCTTCTTATGTGCAGGCTTTGCCTTTGCCTCCCCAGTGCAACATAACTGAGTATGTTTATAAAAGACAAGGTCTATAGTGCAGTAAAATGCTCAGCATTCCCACTATGTCCTGCAAGTATTTCCATGTGCACCTGGCTTTGTTCTGGGAGCAGGCCAGTGAGCTGGCTGTGATGGGACAGGCGCTTGGCACCTCTCCCAGGCCAACTGTGCAGTGATCCAAGTGCTGTGTCTGCTTTGTTGTCATCTTTCTCGGGGACTTGATGCAAGATGCTGATGACTTGTTGAGGAAAAAGAGGACATTGCACATCTGAATGTGTTCCTCCCTGAGCACGTGGTCCTAGGGTGACAGTGAAAAATCAGCAGAAGATAAGCAAGGTATTCCCGTGCTCTGCCTTTGCATGCCTGTTTTCAGATACAACCTGATGGTGTGACCTGTTGGATTTTACTATTTTATTGCAATTCTGTGTCTTGATTGCCTGGAGCCTCTTCCTCTCACTTCTCTTCCGTGTGAGTGACTTCAGTGACACAGCGTTTCTCTCTCTCTGCCGTGTGTCTCCCGGGGTGTGGAGAGGCCAGGACAGTCACCGCTCCTTTCCGCCCAGAGTCTGTGTTTGCCCTCCTTACCTCCAAAATCAGTCACACTTGCACACGATGAGCGGCACTTGGCGGAGCGGCCTCGCTTCCCATTCCGTGGGCAACACCACCACCTCCCGGCCGCCGGCCCGGCCCGGCTCGGCCCGGCCCCGCGGCTGCCTGGGGCGGGATGCGGGGTGAGCTCAGCCTCCCGCCTGCCTCGGCGGCGTGCGGCGAGGAGGAGGGAGGATGCGCAAAAGGTGAAACGAGGGAAGGAGCGACATACATTTAAGTGAGAAGGTGATGTGAAGTGAGAATGATCGGAAAGCATCGGAAGAATGTTTGTAATACCAAGAAAGGTTTGTTTTCCTCGCAGTAAGCGTTGATTTGCCGTCACATCCAGGTGGTGCGGTCCGGGCTCTGTGGCCGGTGCCCGGAACTTTGGGAAGCAGGTTTCCAGCAGCTGTGCTCAGGCCCGTAGCCTGCCTTTGGCAGTCGGTCATCGCCGTCGGGCCGGGCTCCCCGCGGTCGCCATGGACTCGGGCGCGCGGCCGGCGCCGTCCGTGCTCGCGCAGCGCCCCCTGGCGCGGCCGTGCGGCATTGCGGCTCAAACCCCAACCGGCCGCGGGGCCTTGTGTGTGGGCGCCAGGGAGGTGTGTTTGCTTCTACTTTATTGTACATTTCAGTGTTTCCGTGAAGATTTTTTTTTTTTTTTGCTAGAGTATTTACATTGTTCTAGTTTCTACAGTCACTCGTGAAACTATTCTCTGAAAGTATTTTGAGAGTTCTCTCCCAGAACGTCTGATTAATGATAACGCTTATGGAACCTTATGGAACACAGCCTAAGAAAAAGCTTTGCCTTTATGTAGAAAGGATTTTGAGCTTTGCTATTTCGAAACTAAAAGCAGCATGGGTGTGTTTTGCTGCACTGCGAGGCTGTTATGTGCAGATCTGCTCAGGCAAACTGCTGAGAAACACTGTGAGGTCCGAGGTTGTCCCTGCCACGCTCACCCGGACACGGCTGAATCCAGAGTGCACAGAGCGGCTGATGTGCCCAGGGATATACTTCTAGAGAGCCAAACCAGCCTGGGTTTGTCAGGAGTCTGTGGGGCCGATAAAACACCCAGATGCTCGTGAGGTTTCCGGAAAGAAGTGAGCGCAGCTGCTGGGTCTCGGAGCAGGGCACTGTTGGATGGCAGTAGGAAAGCAGCAGCACTGTCAGGTGTGTCCCACTGCTGGCAGGTGTTGCGCCACAAAGCTCTCTAAAACAACAGAGCTGCTCTGATCAAGGCTGATCCAGGCTTTATGAAGGCTGCACTTTGCTCTTGGGTAGCACCCAAATATACAGCTGTGCCCATCCTGCTTTCAGAACCTGTTGCTGTCAGAAGTCATTGCTGCTTTGGAGCAGCCCATCAACTTTTCCAACTCCAAAGCCATGCTTACATCGAAAAGAGTTAAATAAAGAGCTGGTCTTCAAATTCTTGGTGAGAAAGAAAAAAAAAAAAGGAAAATATTTTGCTACATTCTCTCTGTCGTAGAATGAAAAGAAAAATGCTTTCTAAACTTTGTAGACAGATAAGACACATGGTGTTTTGACATTAGATTCAATTATTTAAGCTGAATGGTGGTAGTTCAGTGCAGCTTTCAGCTTTTCAAAATGCTTCTTACTTTCAGAGGTTATTTGGTAAAATAAACTTGAAGGGTATATTAGACAGGAAATGTAATTTTTAAATAGATTTTAAAGAAATGGTGATTGTTGTGTTTACTGCTTGTGCTATGCACATCCTTGGGAAATCAATCAAATATAAGAAAGAACAAATAATTTACCTATTTTGAACTTGTTAATTATGCCCAACAGATTTTTGCTTGTTGGTTGTTTCAGTGTCATCATTAAATTGTTCTGCACATTTAAAATTCCCACTGTTACATATCTCTGCCCAAATTTGAAATGCTGGAACAAGCTATTGCCAGCAAAATCAACTGCGCCTTGCCAGTAGAAGTTCCTTTTAACACATGGCTTAAGGAGCCCTGTTTAAAGTAAGGCCTCTAGTGTTAGTGCCAATATTGTCTCTTTGTTTTACATGGCACTAAGTAAATTGTCAGCAATTGCTACAGACTTGTAATTCATTTGGCTTTACCCTTGACTAAAACAAATTACATGTGCTACCTTAATCCTGCTGGAGAATTGTCCTTGATTGGCTGCTGCACCAGTACAGAGCTCCAGTGAGGCCAGCTGCACTCCAGGGCAGCGTCACCCTAACCCTAGGCAGAGCAGTAACAGCAGCCTTGGGCTGAGGCTGGTTCAAAGGAGAAAGCTGTGGAGAAAGCCATGTTGTGGCAGTTCTGTGTTCCCCCTGGCATGCCTTTTGTAGCTGCATGAGCTTAGAGCTCTGGGCTTTGTGGTTTTTGGAACCCTAACCCTAGGTGAGGGAGTAGAAGGTGCGTGGGGGTGAGGCTGGTGCCAAGCAGAAAGGTGGGCAGGGAGCTGTGTTTGGCAGTTCTGTGTTTCCCCTGGCATGCCTTTTGTAGCTGCAGTGTGCCTGCAGTTCTGGGCTTTGTAGTTTTCAGAACCCTAACCCTACGTATGATGATTACATGTGATTGAATGACCTAGCAGGAAAAGGGGTGGGAAAGCTGTACAATACTGATTATTTTATTTTAAGAACTATGAACTCCTGGAGGGAAGAGAGTTACAGACACTGGGTAATTTAATTTTCCAGGTAATGCGACTGTTACTGCATCACTGCAGACACTCTGTGTGGTTCTCAACCTTTCCTAAAGAACATGAAGGGGAAAAAAAGTAGTAATATGTCAGGAGGAATTTGCTTTCTTAGAGGATTTGATGAAAGTAACTACCCTTCTCTGTAATAGAGATCACAGATGATCATGTTGCTGCAGTTAACACGGAAGTGTGTGATCCTGGGAGAGATCTGTTGTCACCAGGGCTCTGTAGGAGATTTAAAAATTGACTTTTGCCAACAGAATTACTGCAGAAATTCATAGGAATCTGGCATAGGTGAGTACTACAATTCCAGATCTCTTAGTAAATAAATATTGTGCCAAAATCATTAAAATCCTGCAGCTTTCAGAGCACTTTGCTGTCTTGCACCACTTGGTGACCTTTACACCTTTGCAGGGAAGCTGTTAAAACACTGGTGAGGGAAAGGAGGACCTTGGTGTAACAGCCTTTGGAATTCAGTTTGTGAATGAGGACGTGGTGTGAAGTGACCTGATAGTCGCATGCGAAACACACCAGTCGCCTTCTGCATTTTATCAGTTGTGTTGGAGAAATGTTTGTTTGTTGTTTCCTGGAGAAGGAAATTAGCAATTAAATATATTAATATATTATTGAAATGACAGAAACATTGCATTTGATTTAAAGGCTGTTCACATGAATTGAATAGAAGTAAAAATGTTTCATCCCTAACAAGGTCTAACAGAGGAGTCTTCAAAAGCCACGATTCCAGCAGTGCTCAGAGTTGCTTCCTTTGCTGTTTTGTTGCCAAATCATTTTGACAACGTGAGGAACGGCGCCTAAACACGACTATATGGCAGAGAGCCAAATTGCTAAGCTGTATGAGCCACTTCAGTAGTCTGAGTAATGCAAAGGCAGAGCGCCCTGAAAAGCAGCTGGAAATTTGTGATCAATCGTAGTTGTACAGGTGCATCTCCACACATCCGCTGTTCTTAGTGATTTGTAAAAGGTGGTAATTTCAGATGCTACTACAAAATGCTGTTACTGGTGCTGCTGGGAGTGCAAGGTACCACTTTCCTGCCTCTTGTACACCTCTGTAAGGGCTCTTGAGGCAATGTGCTCATCATCTGTGGGTGTTACAGGACATGTCGTTTTGAATGACACCAAGTGTGGAACTGCTAATTCTTTTTGTCTTGCAATTTCCTCCCATACTTGTAATAACAGCAATTTGATATGGGTTGTATTTGAGGAGAGAATAAGATTTGGGTACAGGTCACACGGTATATCTCTAATTTAAGCCAAATTCTAGCCAAGTGAAGCAACAGCAGTGGGGATTGAACTGGGGTTATTTGTATATCATGGCTTCTGGAGGGTGTGTGCATTTGGGTTTACCTGTGTGTTTGTTGATGCCAGGCCTGTCTTTAGGTAGCACAGACATGATGGTAGCTCAGGTTTTCCAAGTCAGGTGAGGGTGTTTAGAATGAGTAAATCCGTGTGGCTGCCCTGTGCTAAGTCCAGGGCTTGGCATCTCTCAGTGTGAGCAAAGGCCAGCGAGGGTCAAAGGTGCTGAGTGTCAGGTGTGAGGGCTGGGCTGACATGATACAGCTCTGTCAAAGTGCAGTGAGAACAACACTGAGGCTGGAGTAACACCAAACCCTTTATGAGCTGGGCAGGTCACCTGGAAAAAGACCCTTTGCTGGTATCACTTTTTTTCCTGTTGAGGACCTGGTTTAAGCTGCCCTGGCAGATCCCTTTCACTGGGATTAACTGTGCAGCCATTAAGAGGTTTGCCAACTCAGCCTTACTGACACCACTGTAGAGCAATCATTTTAAATCCAGAGCTCTTGGTGAATAGAGTGCTCCACATCCTTGTGCTCCTCAGCATGGCTGCTTGCTTCTAGGTTTTGGTGATGGGAGGGTATTGCGATGTCTTCAGGCGTGTCGCTGCTACTTTCTCTCATGCCTTGTGAAGCTACCTGAGCTATTTTTAGATGGGCAGCCTTGTAAGGAAAGAAGTCTGGCTGTAGTATCTCTGAGCTCTTAAGATCTAATTTTTTTTTGTTACCTGGGTAAATTAGCCCACACAGAGCTCTGCAGCATCATGTCATTTATTGATTCATGCTTAGTGAAAATCTTCCTCTACAGGTCTGCATTGTGGAGGGAGTGTGTTCTTTGGTAGCCTGACCCATATGGTGAGGAGGCAAAAGTCCCTCTGAATAGCAGGTCAGAGGAAGGAGGGATTAACAGGGTTGAAAGTATACAGGAATTTGGATTTTACAATTCTAAACCTCCATCTTTCAAATTTTGTATTCCACCTTCCCACCAAGCCTCGTTCTTGCTTCACGTAGAGTACTGTTTCAAATCTTTTTATTACAAGAAAAGTAAATTGTAAATTCAAGATCTCAAGTTGACGATGAACAAAAAGACTCCTTAGAAACTTTGGCTACTTTATCAAAAAGGGGTAACGCTCCTGCTGCTAATGGTTGTTAATAATTCACAAACAAGATTTAAAGTGAGTATAACATAAAGGAAAACTGCTATTGCTAGAAGCTCTGAGCTGTTGTAGCTTTGATGATGCTCCTTAAGCTGTTGTAGCTTTGATGATGCTCCTTGCTGACACTGAGTGGTGCAATTACCACATGCTGATGAAGGAGAGCTGCAATTACCACATTTTCTGAGTCAACTGAGACTCAGAGCTGAGATATTTTTTTAGTTGGCAGTGGTATTTATTTATATACTCATTGTAGGTAAATTTTATAAAGTACTTCCTTGATAGTTGTGATAGTTGTGACAGAATACTAGAGAGAGACCTAGGTGTTCCTCTTTTCTTTTTCCCCCTACCATAAAAATTGTTGCTTTGTGTTAAATCCCTACTGTGAGTGGTAGTCTGTACTTAAAACTCAGCTGAAATCACTGTGGGTGTCAGTGGGGGGCTATGTGTAAGAAAAATTGTAGCACAGGGTGCTAAAGACCTTGAGAAATTTTATATGAAATCGTTTTTTCCTTTATCATGGGGGATGTTAATTTGTTTATTTTTGCAAGCCCGGTGGTAAAAGTGGGGATAATTAACCTTTTTGTCCTAGATTTACCAAGGACTCAGAACTGGTTAGGGAAGGACCCAACACATTATTTTCATTTAATAGTGTGATTGCCATGATTGGCAGCATAAAAAGCAGCTTGAGTATCTGCTCGTACACCTGTGTGTGTATTTTTATGTCATTTCAACTGCTTTCAATTTTTTTTTCTCTTGCTTTTCTTATAGAAATATTTAAAGATTGCTCTGAGTTCAGGAGCAAATTGTTTAGAAAATTTGGTGCTAAAATGGGTTCATCTGTTTTCAAGAATGAAGTGACAGGAAGGGGGACATATTTTTACCCTTCCAGCAAAAGACTGTCTAGACTGTGAGTTTGGAAGTGATTGACATCAGAGGCCAGGCACGTGGCTTGTTTGCCTATGAAGTGTGTAGATAAGGTCTAGGAAGGAGCTGAACAGTTCGCATTTTTCATGGAAAAAACCTAACAAAACAAACAAACAAAAAAACCCTATCCCAACCAGACTGAAAACCTCCCCCTGCCATGCAAAAATACTTTTTTTTTTTTTTAACCATCAAAATGTGTTCAGAGAATATTAGAGTTACAGTAATATTGAGAAAAAGACAGGAAATAACCAAGCAATCTTCTGTATCTTTCTGTATACAGGTATGTATAACACATTCTCTCATGTCATGATCAGGTGGCACTTTTGAATGTTTTCAGGAGCTCACTTGCTTCAGTGATACTATCTGTCAGTGCAGTGTGAGGCTGTGAAAGATCTGAGATCCAGGATAACCCACCCCATCAGCTGATGGCATCCAGTGGTTAGGGCTCAGCTTAAAAAGTCCCATGAGACAGGACAAACTTTAGTCCTTGGTCACTGGTGCCACACCTGACCACACAAGGTGTCTCATGTCAAATCCCTGTAGAGCTCCACTCATCAGTGCTTGTCAGCTCTGCCATCTCGGGACACAGCAAAAAAAGCAGTTGTCTTTCCAGACCTAAAAAGACAGATAAAGATGCACACATTTGCTGAGGTTTCAGAAATACTCCTGTATTTTTTATTTGTGTGCATATGCATGTGTGTGTACAGGTGTAGGCCTTGTCAGGGACACGTTTAGTCCATTGGGTGACAAGCAGACCTCAGTGATCCTTGTACCTCAGAACCAGAGATACAGTGCTGCCACTCCAGGCAGCAAATCTTTAGAAATATTTGGAGGATGGTGAGTTGTCCTGTCTGCCATTGTCATTTCAGCATGTGAAAGATGGGCAAATCTTTCTTTCTGCATTTTCTGGAAGAGGTAGAACAACATAGGTTGAGCAGATAAGGTATCAAATACAGGGATGGTGACTCACCTCGCCAGCTGCATCTTGCCAATGGCCTCACACCTTGTGAATTTTTTAAAATTAATCTTTCAATGTCTTACCACTCATTAGTCATGTTGACAGCCAATGGCCAGCAGACAACGCTAGCTACTGTTATGGGGCTACTGAGGCTGAAGAGAAAATGTAGAAATTAGCAATAAATATAAACCTGCTGGTCTGTCTCTAAATACGTAGCTGGATAAATGGTCATTGTGAATGTGTTTGCAGGTAGAAATACAGCTATTCTGTTGGTGTTAAGCAACTTCAGCTTCAAAGAGCCTAAGGCAAAAAGATATGTTTCATTATAGATGAGGAGGAAATAGGTGTTCAGAGGATGTTGGCTATTCTTCAACTGAGCATTCTGACTCTCAGAAAATGTAGATGTATAGAGAGGAGCACAGAGAAGATGGAAGCTATTCCTCTACCTGGATTCGGTAACACATCCTGTTATGAAGACATGACCAGCTATTTGTTTTCAGAGGATTTCAAATGCCCTGTTAGGGTACAGTGGAAACATATCAGAGTCAAGGGTTTTCCTTGGGTGTCCTCTGAAAGAGCTTGTGACATGTGAGAAAATACCCTTCTGGGAAGATGAGTTACATGACCATCTACCAGGCTTAATCTAAAGGAGAGGTGAAGATGATGTTTTCTGTAAAACTTACAGATAGAGGTATCCGTGTCTTGGTCTGGCAGGCAACAGTGTTGTAAAGGAATCACTCAAATCTTCACTGTGTCTTAGAAGGATAAATCTAAATTTTCTTATTTGAAGAACAGCATAAGTAGTATTTCTAGGTGGGCAAAAGCAGGTTGCAGTGATAGAAACAGCCACAAGCAAATGCAAAGCCAATGTGTAAGGGTAACCCTAAAAACTGAAGGTGTTATGGGAGATGACAGTAAAGTGTTTTCATTATGACTGAATATTAATTAGTGGCGTGGCTATTAACGATGTCAGTAATTAACAGAGGAAGGAAAGACTTGTCATTGTCCAAAGGGTGAGTAATCAGTCTTGGCAGGTGATAAATAATGGTTCAGCAAGCTCAGCAGAAAGATAATCTGTCTGCCTCAGGACAACTGGAGAACAGCTATAACATCTTCCAGGCTCTTGGCAGCATTCAGGAATGACTTCATGTTTTTAACAGAGACAAATTAAAATTCCTGGTCTCAATTGCTGCTTATANACAATATAGAAGCACTACAGTTTGAATCTTCTTGAATTAGCTTTCTAACCATAAATGTTGTACTCTGTCTTCAAAATATTCTTTTTGGTAAAAGGTAAAAGGGAACACCCGTGTTTATAAAATACAGTATTTTATTAACAAACTTGTCAAAACAACATGGCTCTGAACATATTCCCCATATGTTGTTCAGCTAACAGTGTTCACTAGATGCCTTTTCATTTAGCAGATAATTTTGCATGCCTTGTACATATTTTTCTGAATACATTTATTGTTCAAGAAAATGACATGACCTCAGGATGCATCTGGCATGATAGTTT
>VYZP01037447.1:0-34677 GCA_013400635.1 Hypocryptadius cinnamomeus | reverse complement strand
TGCCTAAACCCGCGCGCTTTGGGGTTTTCTGCCTTTCCACCCCAAATCCACCCCAATCCCCCTCCCACATAAATTCAAAAAAAACGGGATAGTGTGGGGAGGGAAAAAAGCGATTTTTAAAATTCTTCCCGAGGTGTCAAGTTGCGCCCGAACTCTGAGCTCGGCTCAGGCGCGAGTTTAGCGAGCGAAAATAAATCTCGCTCCTTCCCTGCCTCCCAAAAAACGCCGATTCCCGGAGTTTTCGGGGGGAAAAGCTCCGGCCCCGTCCCCGCCGCGTTCCTGCCGCCGTAATTCAATTATTTGCCGGGATGGGGGGGAAGGAGCCTGGGAATAAAGTTGAAAATTAAATATTTCTGCCCTCCCGGCGCTGGGGGAAGGTGAAACCCCGGGAGCCGAGCCCGAGCCCTCCTTCCCCGCCGCTCCGGGGTCACCTCGCCGGCAGGAAAATCCCGCACTTCAAACGCCGCGTTTGTTTTCCCTCCTTCCCCCGCCCCGCTCTGCTGGAATTGGGGGAAGATTCGGCACTTTCAGACAAAAAAAATAGAAAAAAATAGGAAAAAATTCACTTTCTCCTGCAGCTCCGGGCAGCGGGCACGTAAAGAGCTCCATTTATTATCATCATCATCATCATCATCATCATCATTAGCATTATTATCATATTTTAATCATTATTATTCTGAGGGGGGGTCAGGCTGCGGCCGCACCCCGGGGTCTGTCCGGGAGGGTCAGGGGGTGACAGGGACTGTCCCCACCGCGGGGGTGACACCTCTGTCCCCACCCATCACCCCAAAAATCCGCTCAAGGAGGGGTCACCAGCGCCAAATCCTTTTTGGGGTTAAATTTGAATTTTTTTTATTTTTTTTCTCCCTTTTTTTTTTTCAGTTTTCTCATCTTCGCCTGGCTCTGCCTCGTGGACAAAAACCGAGGCCGGTTCTCTGGATTAGAGCCGGCATCCATCGGGATGCGGAATTCCCGGAGCTTTCCCGGCGGGAATTGCGCTCCCCACCTTCCCGGCGCATCTCCATGGTTTCCTAAGGTATGTTCCTGCTTGATAAATGCCGCGATTCCCGCGGGAACGCGCGCTGGGATCGGCCTGCGATTATTTGGGTTTTTTTAGGAGCATCCCGTTATCCCCCACATCCCTCGCGGGAGGGTTTCCAACTCGGATGCGCGCTTGGAAAGGCGGATTTTTGGGATAAAAGGGCTCCACATCCCATTTTCTCCATGGAAAAGACTCTCTCAGGTTGATTAAACCCGTCTGGAAAATCTCCCCAATCAGGGATTTTATTTATTGAAGTTCTCCTCAAAAAGCCCTTTTTAAAAAATATTTTTATTAATTAAGATTCTCCCCCAAAAGTCCTTTTCTTATTTTTAATTTTTTATTATTTTTTAGGCATGCCGCCCTATTTCTGGAGTGGGGCGCACTCAGGAAGGAGAAATTCCCTGGAAAATCACTCAGAGGCTGCTCAGGAGGAAAACCCGAAGGATTCGATCCCGATTTTCAACACAAGGACGGAAAAAGCAAAACCAAACCAAGCCCAAAAGCGCCCGGGGATGAACTGTTTAAGGAAAAGTTGGTTCCTCGCGCAGTTCCAGGAAGATTTTGGATGTGGGAAGGTTTTCCGTGGGACATCCCGCGGTGACGAGCGCTATTTTCCCAAGCGGTTATCCCAGGAATCTCCTTTTAAAGGGGGAGAAATCCACCTTGGAAAAAACGGGGATTGAAAGGAAAATATTCCCGCGGGACTCGCGCATTTTTGCGGAGTTTTCCAGCGCCGGGAGAAGCCGGGACGGGCGCGGGGCCGGGAGGGCTCGGGGTCTCGGGAAAGGCGGCGAGCGGGGGAAGGAGCTCGGGAGCCGCGGGAAAAGCGGTGAAAAGGGGCTGGGAGCTGGGAAAAGAGTAATTAATGGATTAATGGATTAATTAATTCAATGAATTCTCCTTTGCCAGGAGCAGGGAATCCAGGAGTGTCCCAGGAATGTCCTCAGGAGTGTCCCCGGCAGTGTCCCAGGAGTGTCGCCAGGAGATCCCCACGAGTGTCCCAAGTGTCGCCAGGAGATCCTGGCAATGTCCCCAGGTGATCCCAGGAGTGTCCCCAGCAGATCCCGGGGGTGTCCCCAGGAGATCCTGGCAATGTCCCCAGCAGATCCCGGGTGTCCCCAGGTGATCCCAGGAGTGTCCCCAGCAGATCCCGGGGGTGTCCCCAGGAGTGTCCCCAGGAGATCCTGGCAATGTCCCCAGCAGATCCCGGGTGTCCCCGGCAGTGTCCCCAGGAGTGTCCCCAGGTGATCCCAAGTGTCCCCAGTGGATTCTGGATGTTCCCAGGAGTGTCCCCAGGAGATCCCAGGTGTCCCCAGGAGTGTCCCTAGCAGTGTCCCCAGGTCTTCCCAAGTGTCCCCAGCAGTGTCCCCAGGAGTGTCCCAAGGAGATCTCGAGGGTCCTCAGGTGATCCCAAGTGTCCCCAAGAGTGACCCCAGGAGATTCTGGGTGTCCCCAGGAGTGTCCTCGGAGTGTCCCCAGCAGATCCAGGGTGTCCCCAGGAGATCCCACGTGTCCCCGGCAGTGTCACCAGCATGGTCCTGAGGAGTGTCCCCAGGAGATCCCAGCGGTGTCCCCAGGAGGTCCCAGTGTCCCCGGGAGGTCGCAGTGTCCCCAGGGGTGTCCCCGGTTTGTTTGTCCCAGACCCCAAACCCGAGGACCAAAGTCCCGGGCGGGGCTCAAAGGGCGGAGCGGCCCCGCCCTGGGCCGGGTTTAACTCGGCCTGGAGCCGTTCCCTGATCCAAGCCCGACATCTCTGGGATGAGCCGGGAATTTTCACGGGATAAATCCCAACCGCGAGGCTGCGGCGGCCCCGTTCCCGCTTTGGACCCCGATCCTACAGAATTCCCGTCCCCGCTTTTCCCAGCTCAGATTCCAGGAGCGGGGTTAAATCCCTAAATCCCCTTTTCCCGAGGCTCGGCCCCACTCCGGGCGCCGCTGGGGTTTTCCCGCTTTTCCCGGGATCCCGGGGCTCGTCCCGCCCGGATCTGCCTCTGGAATAACGCCTGGAATCCCGAGGCAGCGGGGGAAGGGGATTGTCCCGGGCTGCGCCCCCTGAGGGATCCCAAGGGAATCTGAGATTCCCAAGAGATCCCAAGGGGCTCTGGAGAAGGGACAGGGCTGGGAAAGCCCGGGCTGGGGGAAATTGGGATTGGGATTTCAGGGGAGTTTTCTCCTGGAGATCTCCAGCCCCCTGGGATGGGATCCATAAAAATCCATAATTTCCCAAATTCTCACCCCATTCCAGCTACATTGCCACCCCAATCCCATTCCCACACCATTCCCAAACCATTCCAGCCGCATCCGTGTGGGATTCCCGTCCCAATAATCTCCACGGGTTTGGGGCCTCTCCTGCTTTTTGGGGAGCGTTTCCATGGGGTTTTGAGGAGCATTTCCATGGATTAGGGGTCTGTCCTCCTTTTTTGGGAGACATCTCCATGGGTTTTAGGATCTGTGCTGCTTTTTGAGGAGAATTTCCATGGGATTGGGTCCTATTCTGCTTTTAGGGAGCACTTCCATGGGTTTGGGGTCTGTCCTGTATTTTGGGAGCATCTCCATGGGATTTTGGGAAGCATTTCCATGGGATTCGGGTCCATCCTGATTTTCTGGGGGACATCTCCATGGGTTTTAGCATCTGTCCTGCTTTTTGAGGAGAATCTCCATGGGATTGGGTCCTGTTCTGCTTTTGGGAAGAATCTCCATGGGTTTGGGGTCTGTCCTGATTTTTGGGATCATCTCCATGGGATTTTGGGAAGCATTTCCGTGGGATTGGGATCTGTCCTGAGTTTTGAGGAGAATTTCCTTGGAATTGGGTCCTATTCTGCTTTTAGGGAGCACTTCCATGGGACTGGGGTCCGTCCTGCTTTTTGGGGACATCTCCATGGGGCTGGGGCCTGTCCTGAATTTTGGGAGCATCTTCACGAGATTTTGGGAAGCACTTCCATGGGATTGGGGTCTGTCCTCCATTTCTGGGGGACATTTCCATGGATTTTTGATCTGTGCTGCTTTTTTGAGGAGAATTTCCATAGGATTCGGATCTGTCCTGTTTTTTGGGGACACTTCCATGGGTTTTGGGGTCTGTCCTGAATTTTGGGGACATCTCCATAGAACTGGGGCTTGTCCTGAATTTTGGGAGCGTCTTCATGAGATTTTGGGAAGCATTTCCATGGGATTGGGATCTGTGCTGCTTTTTGAGGAGAATCTCCATGGGGTTGGGTCCTATTCTGCTTTTAGGGAGAATCTCCATGGGTTTTGGGATCTGTCCTGCTTTTTGAGGAGAATTTCCATAGAATTGGGTCTATTCTGCTTTTTGGGAGCATTTCCATGGGACTGGGGCCTGTCCTGATTTTTGGGAACATCTCTGTGGGTTTTTGGGAAGCATTTCCATGGGTTTTAGGATCTGTGCTGCTTTTTGAGGAGAATTCCCAAGTGGGATATCCCTCCCTTGCTGGGATTAATGAGGATAATTATTGATAATTATTGATACCAGATCTAACAAGGCCCCACCTGTCACAGCAGGTGAGGTAAAGCCAAGCCGAAATCCTCCTGGAAATCCAAGAAATTCCAGCAGGAGGAGCACAAAGGTTAAAAAATTCATCAGGAACAAGTCAGTTATCCCAAATATTGATCAAAATCAGAAGTTACCAATAAGAAACTCAGCCAAATTGGTAAAAATGAGGAATTATCAATAGACTTATGAAATATTGGTGGAAGTCAGGAATTATCAATAATAAACTCACACAAATATTGGTGGAAATCAGGAATTAGCAATAATAAACTTGCCAAATATATATGAAAATGAGGGATTATCAATAATAAACTCTCACAAATATTGATTAAATCAGGGATTACCAATAATAAACTCACCTAAATATTGATGGAAATCAGGGATTATCAATACTAAATCCACACAATATTGATAAAAATCAGGAATTATCAGTAGTAAACATACAAATATTGATTAAATCAGGGATTATCAATAATAAACTCACACAAATACTGATTAAATCAGAAATTCAGAAATTATCAATAATGAACTCACCAAATATTGATTAGAATATTATTATTATTATTACTACTTCTAGTGTTACTCCTACTACTAATAATGTCAACCATAAATCGCACAAAGAAATTGATAAAATAATTTTTAAATAGGAAGAAGAAAATAATTGGGGAGCCTTTAATTGTAGGATTGAGTCTTCAACAGGAATTATTTTAATACTCACACTTAATTAGTATTATTTATTTATAATTATTATTTATTTACATTAATTATTACTGGTTTTATAGTCACAATAAAGTATTTGCTAATATTTTATTAATATTTGAATAAAGCCCCCAAACCTTTGGGCTCATACAGAATTAAATGGGAAAATAAGGGGATTTTCCGTGGGGGAAAAACCACATTCCAGGGTTTTAGAGCAGAAACAGGAATTTAGAGAATTTTTATGGGATTTTTGTGGATCCCATCCCTCTCTCCCAGCATTCCAGCCCAAAATCCATGTTCCAGGTGCATCCCAAGGAACGAGGGCAGCAGGGAAGGGAAGGGAAGATCTCTCCTGAGATCCCACCTGGAATTCTCTGCTCCAACACAGAACTGTTGGAGAAGGTCCAGAGGAGTCCGCAGAGATGCCAAAGGGATTGGAGCAGCTTGGAGGGATGGATGGATGGATGGATGGACGGATGGATGGATGGACGGACAGAGGGATGGATGGATGGGTGGATGGATGGATGAAGGATGGATGGATGGATGGATGAGGGATGGATGGATGGATGGATGAGGGATGGATGGATGGATGGATGAGGGATGGATGGATGGATGGATGGATGATGGATGGATGGATGGATGACGGATGGATGGATGGAGGGAGGGATGGATNGGATGGATGGAGGGAGGGATGGATGGATGGATGGATGGATGGAGGGATGGAGGGATGGAGGGATGGATGGATGTAGAGAACTTGGAGCAACTTCCACTGTCAAGGGGCTCCAGGGAAGCTGGCGAGGGAATGCTCCTCGGGAAGTGGAGTGCCAGGATGAGCAGGAATGGGTCAGACTGAAATAGGGTAATTTGGGTGGAATTTGGGAAGAAATTCCTGCCAAGGAAGGAGGCGAGGCCCTGGCAGAGTTTCCCAGAAAAGCTGTGGCTGTCTCCGGATCCCTGGAATGTCCCAGGCCGGGCTGGATGGGGCTGGAGGCACCTGGGACCAGGGAAGGTGTCCGGACATGGAATGGGATGGGTTCGAAGGTCCCTCCAACCCAACCTGATCCATTCCGGGATCCTTTTCCCTGTCCCACAGTGCCACCTGAGGGGGAATTCCCGGAGTTCCTACAAGAATCCCCAGCTCCGGAGGGGTCAGTGTGTCCTGGGACCGATGTGTTCGGACACAGCCCGGACACGGCTCAGGAACGTTTCCCTCCCTCCCTCTCCCTGTGAGTGGAATTCCCTTGGGATCTCTCCAGGGATCCCTGATCCCCTCCCATGGAGCAGTTGCTCGGCTCCCATCCGTGGTTTTTTTTTTCGGGATAAGCAGCGCGGCATCCCTCGGCACTCCATCGGCAGACCCCTGCTGCCACCGTGTGGATTCGGCCGGGAAGGTTGGGAAAAAGATTCTCTGTTTTTCTTCGTTATCCCTCCCTTTATCCCTCCCTTTATCCATCCATCCATCCATCCATCCATCCATCCATCCATCCATCCATCCATCCATCCATCCATCCCCCATCATCCATCCATCCATCCATCAATCCATCCATCCATCCCTCATCCATCCATCCATCCATCCCCCATCATCCATCCATCCATCCATCCCTCATCCATCCATCCATCCATCCATCCATCCATCCATCCCCAGGATAATGGATGGGGGATCCATGGATGGATGAATCATTGATTTTACATAAAATTATATTTTCTTTAGAAAAGGTTTTTCTCTATAAAGTCTATTTTCTATAAAATGGTATTTTCTATTAAAATGACACCTCCAAACTCCTCTGAGGAGGTTCCAGTGGCCCTGGACACTTGGGAATGTTGGGCCAGAGGGAACGAGCAGCACTGGAACCTCGGATCCTCCTTCCCAGAGTCCTGCATCAGGTGGGGAGAATTCCGTGGAATCCTGAGCCCTTCCAACAGCCCCGTCTGGGGACCTGGATCAGCCCCCAGCTCCTCCCAGCCCCTGGTGGGGATAAAAATCCTGGATTGTCAAGGATGGGGAATTCCAGGGAGTTCCAAGTGGGACCTGAACATCCAGCAGGGTCCAAGGGGCCTGGAGCAGGGGGAGCTGGATTGGGAAGGACCTTCTGGGAATGTCCCCTCTGCCAAGGCAGGAATTGTCCTGGGACTGGGAAGGATCCAGGGTCCACAGGGTCAGGACGGGGAGGAATTGTGGGATGAGCTCCCTCGGCCTTCCCGGCGTTTGATCCCCAGTTCCCACCAAAGAGCCATGGAGACACCTTGGGGAAAGATGTCAGAGATCCTGGAGTCCATGGGAATCTGTCCTGGGATGTGGGGCTGGATCTGGCTGTGGAGGACACCAGGACAGTCTCACACCTTCATTCCAGGTGATCCCAAATCTCCACCTGTACCAGGACTTGGGGCTGGATCTGTATTTGGAGGATATCGGGACAATCCCTTCCTTCCAGGTGATCCCAAATCTCCACCTGCACCAGGATGTGGAACTGGATTCATCTTTGAAGGACACCAGGACAATCCCACACTTTCATCCTGGACAATCCCAGGTCTTCATTCCAGGTGATCCCAAATCTCCATCTGCACCAGGGTTTGGGGCTGGATCCATCTTTGGAAGACACTGGGACAATCCCTTCATTCCAGGTGATCCCAAATCCCTGCCTGCACCAGGATCTGGAAGTTCAGGGCTGGAAAAACAGGGAATCTGAGTTGATCGGGATCATTCCATTGGAATTGGGATCATTTCCATTGGAACTGGGATATTTCCCATTGGAATTGAAGGGTGGGAAGGGCTGGATGTTCCTGGGATGGAATATCCTTTACTGGAATCCCACCGTTGAAAGAGGTGGGAATAGGATGGGATTTAAAGGCCTTCCAGCACAAATAATTCCAGGATTGTGCTGAGGAATATCCCGGATGAGCATCCGGGACAGGCTGGGACGTTCAGGGCTGGAAAAACTGGGAATCTGAGTTAATTTGGATCATTTCCAGTGGAATTGGGATAATTTCATTGGAATTGGGATAATTTAATTGGAATTTGGATAATTTCCACTGGAATTGGGATAATTCCATAGGAATTTGGATGTTTTCCATTGGAATTGGGATAATTTCGGTTGGAATTGGGATTATTTTCCTCAGAGCTTGGATAGTTTCCATTAGAAGTGGGAAAATTTCCACTGGAATTGGGAAAATATCCACTGGAATCGGGATCTTTTCATTGGAATTGGGATCATTTCATTTGAATTGGGATCATTTCCATCGGAATTGAGGGGTGGGAAGGACTGGGGGATGGATGTTCCTGGGATGTACATGGAATATCCTTTCCTGGAATACCCCCATGAAAAGAGGGGGAACGGGATGGGATTTAAAGTCCTTCCAGTCCAAATAATTCCAGGATTCCATTGAAGAATATCCTGGATGAGCATCCAGGACGGGAGCTGGGACGTTCAGGGCTGGGAAAACTGGGAATCTGAGTTAATTGGGATAATTTCATTGGAATTAGGATAATTTCATTGGAATTTGGATCATTTAATTGGGATCATTTAATTGGAATTGGGATCGTTTCCATGGGATTTGGGATCATTTCATTGGAATTGAGGGGTGGGAAAGGTTGGGGTATCAACGTTCCTGGGTTTTTTTAGGAATCATCCTCCTCCTGGAACCCCAGGGAATGCCTGGAGCTGGGAATTTGGGATTCCGTTGTTCTCTAGGGTTTTCCAGGGGATCAGAGCTGGATATGGATCCCAAAGGAACCCCATGGGATGAGGAGAATTGGGAGAAATGATCCCATGGGAAAAGATTCCTTTGGTTACTCCAGGCTGTAAAAACTGCCCTGATCCCAGATTTCCCTTGGATTTTCCCAAAGGCTGCTGGAATTCCCGCTTTTCCCTCTTTCTTTCCTTTTCTTGTCCTGCAGGAATTTGGGATGAAATCTGGACTGAGCCCTTCCTGTGGGGAAAAAACCCTTCAGAGCCCAGATAAATCCCTAAAATTCCAATATCCCCCAAGTGTGGCCTCAGGGAAATTCAGGAATTCCAATTTTCTTCTTTCCAAGCTGATTTTTTTCAAAGGCTGCTGCAACTCCTGCTTTTCCCTCCCCCCTTGACATTCCCTGGGCACTGAGCCACTCACAGAGGGATCCAGCGGGATCCTCGTGCTTGGAGCCCTTGGGATGAGCCCGGATGGATCCAGGGGAAGTTCAACAGAAAACATCTGGGAAAATCTGGGAAAATCAGGAATAAATCCCATTTTTCCTTAAAATTCCAAGAATTCCTTTGAATTTCCATTTCTTTGGCTGCTCCTTATTCATTCCCTGAGCTCCCTTTTCCTTGGGAATTCTCATTCCTCGATTTCAACTTGATTTCAAAATCGTGGAATTTTTTCCATGGCTGCTTTGCCCCGTTAGGATGAGGATCACCAGGAATTAAAGGAATCCAGGATTCCTGGGAATGAAAATATTTCGGGAAAATGGCATCCAGGTGGATCCCAGGGAGAAGTGGGAGGAGAATTCCCACTTTTCCCTGGATGTTCCCTCATTCCCAAAACCCTTTTGGGCGTCTGAGAGGAAGAAGGAGCAGAAATCGGAAAAAAACTCCAAAATTATGGAATTTTCAGCCTTCCCCTATGGAAATGTGGCAGGAAATGGGAGGAATGAGGATCCTGCTCCATGTCCCTGTAGAAATGAGGGATTTGCTGGGATGAGGAGCTGGGAATTCCCACATTCCTGCCATTTTTGGGAATTTTACATCCCAGCTGAGCCCCGAAGATGTTTTGTGCCTTCCAAGTTTTTTCTGGGAAGCATCCAAGTCTTTGCCAGGATTTTTCCAGGGATAAAGCATGATCTTTGCTGGGATGAAAAATCTTGGAAAAACCCTGGGTGTAATCCAGGAATAAAAATTCCCGGAAGATCCAACTGCAAATAAAGCAGGGAAAAACCTCTAGAAAGGAAAAAAGTTGGGAATAATGCTGGGAAACCGGGAATAAATGCCTTTTTCCATGTTTTCAACCGGGAGCCCCTAGATGGCAGCAACGCCCCAGGAAAAAACTCGGTAAAAGGGAATTTTGAGGATTTGAGAATTTTGAAGATTTGGGAATTTTGAGGCTCTGTTGGACTCAGCTTCCTTTGAAACTTCCCAAATTTTAAAATTCCTCGGCTCCTGGATTTTTCCTCCACTCCTCATTCCCAGATTTTTTCCCTTTTAGGGAAAACCTTCAGTTGAAATCCCAAAATTTGGGATTGAGATAATCCCAAATTCTGTTTTAGAGTCCCTATGATCTTCAGGAAATTCCTGGGATTCTTCATCTCCTTCTCGAGCCAGTTTGGAAAATCTGGATCCCCTAGGAAAGGAAAATCCCAGAATTCCATCCTCATTCTCCAGCTCCAGAATTCCCAGTGTGCAAAAAACCCCTGGAATTTGGTTAAAACACCTCGGCCTGGGTGGATTTTTATGGAATTTCTCCAGGATCAGGATTTCCAGTGCCTCTGGAAGCGCTGCTGCTTTAGGGAAGCAAATCCCTGGAAGTCACATCCCAGTGCAGGAAATTCTCCTCAAAAAACAGGACAGATCCTAAAACCCATGGAGATGTTCCCCCCAAAAAAAGGAGGCCAGACCCCTAAAAAAAATGCCATGGAAATGCTCCCAAAAATCAGGACAGACCCCAATCGCACGGAGATGATTGGGATGGGAATCCCACATGGATGCAGCTGGAATGGTTTGGGAATGATGTGGGAACGGGGATTGGGGTGGGAATCCCACATGGATGCAGCTGCAATGGTGTGGGAATTTAGGGAATTATGGATTTTTATGGATCCCATCCCATCCCAGGGGACTGGAGATCTCCAGGAGAAAACTCCCTGGAAATCCCAATCCCAATTTCCCCCTCCAGGCAGGGCCTGCCGCAGGTTTTCCCAGCCCTGACCCCTTGGGATCTCTTGGGATTCTCTTGGGAATCTCAGATTCCTTTGGGATCCCTCGGGAGGCACAGCTCAGGACAATCCCCTCCCCCATCTGGCTCAGGATTCCAGGTGTTATTCCAGGAATTCCTCTGGATTGGATCATTCCCGGTCCCTGTGCAGTTCTGGAGTTCCTGGAGGATGGAGATGGAAATTCCCTGGATTCCGGTGTCACCTGCAGATTCAGGTTGGATTTCAGGAAACGTTTCTCCTTCCAGAGGGTTCGGGGCTGATCCAGCTCCCCATGAAATGAGAACATTCCCAAGGCTTCAGGAGCTCTGGGAGCATTTGGAAATGTGGAATTTTGGGATGTCTGAGCAGGGCCTGGAGCTGGATTTGATCCCTGGGGGTCAAGTGTTGGTTATTCCATGATCCTTTGGGATACTCCTTGATCCTTTGGGAACACCTCATCCCATTCCCATCCCGCTGCCGTTCCAGTGGGATTTGGGATCAGGGATAACAATCCCAGGGATGGCTCCGGCTCTGGGATTGGGATGGAGCTCCAGGAGAGGGATGAGAGGGATCCAACAGTGCCTGGGGATCCCTGACCTTTCCCAGCCCTTTTCCAGAGCTTTTCCAGAACCCCAGCTCCCTCTGGAATTCCGGCGGAGCCCCCGGAGCCAGCTCAGCTTTCCTTCCGCTCCCCGGCCCAGCTCTGCTGACGCTTCCCAGGAGCAAATCCAGGGAAAACAGAGCGGAAGGGAAGGCGCTGAGGAAGCAGGACTGGGGAAAAGCCGGGAAGCAGAAATGACGGGAATGCTGAGGCAGCTCCGGATGCCTGGGGTGTGCCGGGAATTCTGCTGGAGCTGCGAAAATTATCCCGGAATGAACTTCTCCTGCTCCCTGAATCCAGGGATGGGAAGAGGGAGAGCCCCCAGAGTTCCAGGGAACCCCAGAATTTCGGGAGTTCCAGCTGCAGAGCCCCAGCAATTCCAGGGGTTCCCGGATTTTCAGGAGTCTCTGCTGCTGTCCCTGGTGGATCCAGGTGCTCTCCCTATTCCCATCCATGGATTCCAAGGAAAATCCCACTCCCACAGGATCCTGGACTTCCAGGAGTCTCTGCTGCTGAAGAATCTCTGCAATTCCAGGGATTCCTGGATTTTCAGGAGTCCCAGCTGCTCCATCCAGGAGCTCTCCCTGTTCCCATCCATGGATCCAGGAATTCCAGGGAAAATCCCACTCCCACAGGATCCACGGTGACCTCTGGTAGTTTATCCTTGGATACTTCCAGAAAGTTCCTTGGGGGAAGAGGTGGAGTTTATTCAGATGCACCATGTGCATTCCCAACCATTCTCCCTGAAAATTGTGGCAGCTTTTCCAACCTTTCCATGAAAAACCAGGACATCGGGATTTGGGGTCAGGGAATGAACCAAACCTTTGGAATCTGGGAGAGAAAGACCCAAATCTTTGGGATTTGGGAACAGTGAACAAATCAAACCTTTGTGATTTGGGATCAGGGAACAATCCAAACCTTTGGGATTTGGGAGCAGGTGACAATCCAAACCTTTGGGATTTGGAAACAGAGAATGAACCAAACCTTTGGGATTTGGGAGCAGGTCATGATCCAAACCCTCAGGATTTGGGAGCAGGGAACGAAACTTCCAGGTCTGAGCCTGAGTTTGGATTTGTCCTTTTTCCTTTATTTTGCCTTTCCCTCATCCCAAAGTCATTCCCACACACTCCCGGCCCCTGTGTCCTTCCCGGCAGGACAAGGCCGGGACGTCCCCGGCTGTTTTAATCTCCCAAATGCTTCCCAAAATTAATCTTGGAGAGTGCAGGAGCGGCGGAGGGAGCGCTGCCCGCGCCCCGTCCTTGGCGCTCGTCCCTCGGGAACGCGGGATCGGCGGGCAGGAAAGGGTTAAAGGGAAGGTGAAACACGAAACGGCGCCGGGAGAAAGGCGGGATCTGGGAAAGCTTTCCTGGGATGGAAAACAATCCAATGTCCTCTGGAAGGGCTCCAGGGCCGCGTTCCCACCCACCGGGAACTCTCCTCTGCAGCGGTCACAGGGAAAGGGCAAAAATCGGGATTTGGGATGGGGACGGGAGAGGTTCGCACGTTCCAAGGGGCTGGAACGCTCCGGCACCGGGAATTCGGCTTGGGGAAAGCAGAAATGTGGGGGAGCACGAGCGAGAGGAGCAAGGAGTTCAATAATGACGAGAAAAATAAGGAGGTTTTGAGATTCACGGAATTTCTGGGTTGAAACATCCCAAAAAAGAGACTATGGGATGAGCGAGGTGGGAATTCCAGCCCGGAGCAGCGGGATGATCCCTCTGGATGATCCCTCAGCCCCAGGGTAGGAGAAGGAGGCTGGAGTTGGACAAGGGATCAAATCTTCGGGATTTGGGAGCTGGGAACTAACCAAATCCTTGGGATTCAGGAGCAGGGATCAAACCAAACCCTTGGGTTTTGGGAGCTGGGAAAGGACCAAAACTTCAGGATTCAGAAGCAGGGATCAAACCAAACCCTTGGGATTTGGGAGCACGGAATGAAGCAAACCTCTGGGATTTGGGAGTGGGGAAAGGACCAAACCTTTGGGATTTGGGAGTAGGGAGTGAAATCTCCAGGTCTGATAATGGGTTTGGATTTGTCCTTTTCCCTTTATTTTCCCTCTCCCTCATCCCAGTCCTTTCCCCCCTACCCCAGGGCCATTCCAGAGGGATCATCCCGCTACTGCCGGGCGGGAATTTCCGCCTCCCATATCCCAGAGTCTCTTTTTTGGAATGTTCCAGCTGGGGAATTCCACGAATCCCAAAAAAATTCTTGTGCTCCAACATATTCCTGCATTTCCCATGACAGGGAGGGGTCCCTCACCCACCCCCCTCCAGCAGAGGCAGCCTGGGCAGGCTTGTTAATTAACGCAGCCCCAGGTTAATTAATTACCGCGGCCCCAGGCCCATTAATTAATGCAGCCTCCCAAGGTTCCTGCCCTCCGTCCGGAGGCGCCAGGCAGTGCCAGGAATTCTTCCGGGAGCGCTTTGGGAGAGAACGTTAACCCAGACTCTCCTAAACCGCCCCGAGCAGCTGCGAAATTCCCAAAAAAACCTGGAATCCCCATCCCTGGAAGTGTCCCAGGCCAGGCTGGAGCAGCCTGGGGTAGCAGGAGGTGGAACTGGAGGGGATTTAAGCTCCTTTCCCCCAGCCCCTCTGGAATTGTGGCATAAGCAGCGATTTCCTGGAAAAGCTGGGAAAAGGGGATGAGGGAGTGTCTGAGCCGGGAAAAGCTGGGAAAAGGGGATGAGGGAGTGTCAGAGCTGGGAAAAGCTGGGAAAAGGGGATGAGAGAGTGTCTCCACCAGGAAGAACTGGGAAAAGGGGATGGGGGAATGTCTGCACCAGGAAAAGCTGGGAAAAGGGAATGACAGAGCATCTGCTCCCAGGAAAGCTGGGAACAGGGAATGATGGAGCGCTGCTCTTGGAAAAGCTGGGAACAGGGAATGATGGAGCGCTGCTCCCGTGTTCACCTCCCCGGAGCTGCCGGCCGTGCCTAATTAGCGATGTCGAACATGCAGCGCGCTCTTGCCTCCAATTAGGCTCGGCTTAAAACGAGGCACGGGGTTCATTTCACTGAATGTTCACTTTAATTTAGGCCCAGCTGTGCCTAAACCCCCGGCGCTGCTTTACACAGAGATTAAACACAGAAAACTGTGCTCTGAGGAGGAGGTGAGAAATAACGAGATAAGAGATAACGAGGCCAGCCACGAACTCTTCCCAGGGTGAGTGTGGTGTCCCAGTGACGCTGGCAGAGCTTCAGCGACCTCCACCCTGAACCACTCCCCATCCATGTCCGGGTCAATGTTCCCCCACCTGAAGCCTAAGTCAGGTCTGAATCAGGTCCTAAATCAGGTCCCGAAGGGCGCCCGGACAGCTGGAGCCCGTGGAGTTCCGGGATTTGCTGCCGCCCAAACAAACACGGCCCTGTTTAACCTCCCCTGAGCAAACCAGTCCGCCCAGCTCCTCCCGGCTCTTCCCGGAGCTTCCTCCGGGCTGCGATTCCCGGCAGAGCCCGAGGGTTTGATCCCTTCCTCCAGCCTGGGCAGTGGGAAGATATCCAAGGGTTTGATCCCAGGTTTTGGGAAGAGGCCAGATCCAAGGGTTTGATCCCTTCCTGCATCCTGGGGTTTGGGAAGACGCCACATCCAAGGGTTTGATCCCTTCCTCCATCCCAGGTTGTGGGAAGAGGCCAGATCCAAGGGTTTGATCCCTTCCTCCATCCCAGGTTGTGGGAAGAGGCCAGATCCAAGGGTTTGATCCCTTCCTGCATCCCGGGGTGTGGGAAGCAGTCCGGTCCATGGAGGGCTTGAATTGCACAGCTTGGGCTGGAGGCTCCTCCTCCGGCTGCCACCGCTCCTTGGGGACCCTCAGGGCCGCGGTGGCTCCGTGCCCCCCTCGGGCAGCACCAGGACCGCGGGCAGGAGGCTCCCGTGGGGCGCCGGGAAGGGCCGCAGCTCCTTGGCCCCGAAGCGCGGCGAGACGGGGTCGGCCAGGAAGCGGAGATGGAAACCGCGGCCGAGGCAGTGGACGAGGCCGCCCAGGGCGGCGCAGCGCAGCCCGGCTGGCTCGGGCAGGGGGTGGCTGCCACAGCGGTACCACAGCCTGGCGCTGGCGCTGCACCGCGACACGGTGACCTCGGTGCCGCCGGCGCCGCGCCGCAGCTGGAAGCGGTACAGGAACCCGTGGGCACTCACCAGCTCGGCCGTCCTGTCCTTGTCGCCGACGGCCGGGCTGGTGGCCCAGCTGTCCCTGCGGGCGTCGTAGCGCAGCAGCAGCGAGCGCAGGGTGCCCCCGGTGACGTAAATGTCCCCGTCGCACGCGGTGGCCGCGTGGGCCACGGCGAAGGTGTCCCTGGGCAGGGCGGCGGCGAAGGCCCAGCGGTCGCGCCGGGGGTCGTAGCGCTCCACGGTGGCCAAGCACTCGCCCCCGATGGCGTAGAGGTGGCCGTCCAGGGCCACCAGCTGGCAGTGCGGCCGCGCCTGGCGCAGGGGACAGATGTCGCACCAGCTGTCGCCCAGGGGGTCGTAGCAGAGCACGCGGCGCGAGGGGCTCCGCGCCCGGCCCGCGCCCTCCCAGCCGGGCACCACGAACAGGTAATTGAACATGGAGCGCACGGCACAGCCCCGCCCGGCCACCTCGGCCGGCAGCTGGCACAGCTGGCACCAGCGGTCCCCGTCCTCGTCGTAGTAGCAGAGGCGGCCGCGGCGGTGGCCGGGCTCTGCCGGGGGGACATCGGCCACCACCAGGCGCGGCCGCCCGCGGCTCCGGAGCGCCGGGAGCAGCTCCCGCTCGCCGGCGTTGAGGCGGCCGTAGACGGCCGGGGAGCGCAGCACCTGCAGGAGGTGGTCGCTCATCACCTGGAGCGCGGCGTCCTGCAGGGCCCGCAGCTGCCGCGCCTTGGCCACGCGCAGAACCTCGGAGCAGTTCCCCAGGTGCACCTGGCCGGGGGGTGACACCTGGGACACCTCAGGACCCGCAGCTGGAACCCCACCGGGCAGCGGGAGCTGGGGGGTGATCCCCAGGGTGCCGCCTTTCCAGCCGGGAGTAGGTGGCTCGGGAGTGTTCTCTGTGCCCTCCTGTGGAGCTGAGGAGGTGTCGGGATCAGGAATTTCCAAAGGTGGATTCTCACCCTGAGTTCCAGGGCTCTGCGGCTCTGCCTGGCCCCGCTCCACGTGGCACTGGGATGTCCCTGCAGGGACAAAGGGGAGGGACGTCTGCTTGGACACTGACTCGGAGGTGGACTGTACGAAGTAGTCATAGACTTTGCCCCGCAGGCCAGGCCTGGGCGGGCTGTCCCTGTCCTTGTCCCGGCGCTCCGGGATGAAGTTCTCCTCCACCTGGATCTTGGCCACCGAGGAGAAGCAGTAGGAGGTGTCTGAGCCCGCCTCGCTCGCCGTCAGCAGCAGTCCCAGGCTGGAGGTGACACTGAGGGTCCGGACTGTCCCCGTGCTGCCCTCCCTGCTCCTCCCTGCTCCAGCCGGATCCTGCTCCGTGCTCTGGGCGCATCCATCTCCCTCTGTCCGGGCATCGGGAATCCCTGGGGAACCCCCGGAGCTCGGGGCAGTTGCGTCCCTCCCTGCGGGGCTGCCCCGGCCTCCAGCCACAGCCCCGGGGTCGTAAGAGCCCAGCTCGCTTCCCAGCGAGATTCCCGGCTCACTTCCCACCTCGTCTCCTGCCTTGCTTCCAAGATCGCTTCCCAGCAAAATTCCCGGCTCACCTGCCAGCAAAATTTCTGTCTTGCTTCCCAGCTCACTTCCCACCTTACTTTCTGGTTCGCTTCCCAGCTCACTTCCCCGCTCAATTCCTGCCTTACTTCCCAGCTTGCTTCCCGGTTCACTTCCCAGCTCGATTCCTGACTTAATTCCCAATTTATTTCCCATCTCATTTCCCAGCTCGTTTGTCTGCTCATTTCCCGACTCATTTCCTGGCGTCGTTATCAATTTGCTTCCTGGATCACTTCCTGGCTTGCTTCCTGGATTGTTTCCCGGCTTGATTCCCAGCCTGCTTCCCGACTTGCTTCCTGGCTGACTTCCCAGCTCGCTTCCCGGCTCTTTTCCCAGCTCTTTTCCCGGCTCGCTTCCCGTCCTGCTCCTGGGATCACTCCCCAGCTCAACCCCTGCTTCACTTTCTGACTTAATTCCCAACTTCCATCCCGGTTTCCTTCCCAACTCCCTTTCCATCCTGGCCGGACCGAGCGGGACTTTCCTGGGATTCAGCTCCGAACTCACCTCCTCTCCTTCCTCCTCCTCCTCCTCCTCATTCCTTGGAAAGCTCTGCTCCCCCCGGAGAGCCGCGTGCCGCATCCCGGGACCATTCCCAGATTTGTCCCCCCCATCCCTCCTCCTCCTCCTCCTCACAACCCCATCCCCATCCCGGTTTCCCCGCTGCTCTCCCGGTGGGATATTTCCCGGGGGAGGCGAGCGGTTCCTATAAAACCTGAAGGCCAGGGACAGGAGCAGCAGCGCGGCCGCCGACAGGAGCAGCTTCCCGGGCAGCTGCATGTCCGAGTGCCAGGCCGGGGGCACCCGCTGGGGCATTTTTCCATGCGGGAATGCCGAGGAGCCGATTAATGATTTGCCGGGAGAGGCCGGAGCGCGGCGGGCTGGGACAAGGTGACTTTGAGCGGGCAGAGCTGGCAGGAGGCTTCCGGAGGAGCCGCGAATGTTTGGGATGGGCTGGGCTCCAGGGAAAGGTGCAGCCCAGGGCCGGCTCTGTTGGCCTGGGAAACGGAGAGAGAGGCTCGGGGAAGGGCACAAAGGCAGGAAGAACATCCCGGGGCGCTGCTTCTCCTCTGCGGTGCTTTAAAAAGGGTCACACAACGAAAAAAGGGTGAAAATAAGAAAAGTTGTTGTGCCCAGCGAAGGCTCCTCATCCCTCGGTGCTCCCGGAAAAGGGAGGGAGCAGCAGCCGGGAGCCCTTTGGGCTGATGCCGAGCAGCTGCTCCGCGGCACGGCCGGGCGACGAATTCAGCGGCTGATTCAGTGATTAATTAATTCAGTGATTAATTAATTCAGCGGCCCTCGTTTGCCGAGCGCTGCCTAACGAGGGCTGACGGGAAAGAGCCCCGGAGCTTGTGGGGTCTCTCGGAGGCCGCCGTGGAAGTGGCGGGGAAGGAGGAGCTGGTGGAAAAGGAGCTGGGGGCGTCGGGAAGGGGGAAAATCCGGGAGCTGGGCAGGAAACCGGGGCTGGAGTTCAGCTGTGGGCACGAGGAGAGGAGTGAAGGAAGGAATAAAAGCGGGGAGAAATTCGGGATGGGAAGAGATGCGAGTTGTCATTCCTGACAGATGCTGCAGGGATCGGAGTGGGGAAACTGAGGCACGGCAGGGCTGCGTTCTCCCCCCGGGAAGGTGCTGGTGGTGGATCTGCTCCTGGCCTGAATTCCGGAGATTTCGGGGAATTCTTGTCCCCAAGACAACTGAAGTGGGACCACGGTGGGAGGGAAAGGCGGGAGCCTGGGGAATGGCATCGCTGCCACCGCCGCCCAGGGAGCGGAACTCAAAGGGATCCGACCCAGGGGAGCATCCGAGAGAGGTGGAAAAGAACGAGGGAAGAAAGAGCCAAGCTGGGGGTGGGTGGAAGATCCTGCTTTCACTCAGGGACTCACTCCCTGCTGGCTCCATCCCAATCCGGTGGGATTTTCCTCAGGGATGAACCCAGGGGATGTGGGGGGTGTGCGGGTGACGTGTCCCAGCCCGTGGGTGGCTGCGGTGCGAGGGGGCCTTGCCAGGGATCTCCAGTGGGAGGTGGGGAGCTCAGGAATTCATTCCCCGTGTCCTCAACTTCCCAGACCTCATCCCAACGGAGCAGCCGATCCTCACCAGCCGCTTCCCGAGATTTCGGGATGGGGAGGAGCCTCTGAACCCCCTCGGGGATTCTCCACCATCCCTGGCGTCCCTGAGTGCTGAGGTGTCCCCCTGCCCAGGCTGTGATGCTGAAATTCCCGGGAAGGCCGAAATTCCCGTGGTGGAGGGGATGGGGCTGGCTGGGTCCCCTGACCCTCCAGCTGGAGGATCCTGTCCTAAACACCGAAAATGTTTTTGTATCCCTGAAGAGGATGGAAAGGGAGCACAGGAATGACCCCCCAGGGCTGGTCGGCCCTCAGGGATCCCTGAGCTCGCCCCTGCCGGGAACACGGATCCACCAATGGAGGACATTTAGGATATTTTATTTAGGATAATTTAGGAATTTAGGATATTTAGGGGAATATTTGGGATGCTGTCGCCCCTTGTGGGGAAATGCAGCACAGGAGAGCTTGGGGGAATTAAGATACTTCGCTTAAAAGCTGGGTTTGGAGCACGGGTGGCGTCGTGCATCCAAAACAGCGCCAGCCGAACCCACCCAGCCTCTCTCCTTCATCCTGCTGGAGACAGAGCCCCAAAATCCATCCCTGAGGCCCTCGGTTTGGCCAAAACCTTGGGAAAAGGAGAATTTCTCCTGCCTGGAAGCCCGGGCGGTGCCGAAGCTGAGGGAGGAGGGCCGCGTGTGGAGTCTGGGCACGCGTTCCAGGGCTCGGCTAATTGGGAAAGGGTCTGGCAGCCGCGACCTCCCGGGCCCTTCACCGCTCCTGCCGGGGCTTTCATCCTGCGGCTGGATCTACGAAGATCCCGGCGCTTGGGAGCCGGGGAGGAGGAGGATGAATTATTCATGCGCTCGGCAGCCCCGTGAACCCAGCCGGCAGTGAGGGGGGAGGCGGGGGAGGCGCCGAGCGAAGCTCCCGCTGACTTTCCTGCAGGGCCGGAGCACCCCCGGTTCCTGCTATCCCAAAGAATCCACGGATTCCGCTGGATAAATCCCCGTTTATCCCTGCCTGCGGTGTGAGGGGAGCGGGAGAAGTGGCGCTGACGTCTCGGCGCTTGTGACTCTAATTGAGCGTAATTACCTCTTCCAAATCTGCTAGAACCTTTTTCAAAGTCCCCTGGAATTCGGGAACGTCGATAACGCCGCTCCTTTGGGGTTTTCAGCTGCCGTCAGCCCCTCGCGAAGGCGCTGCGGTTTCGGTGTTTTTTTTCCGAGCTAATCAGATCTCCTCGGAAGGTTGTCAGGAGCGGATCTGTCAGCTCTCATCAATAATGGAACAACCTGAGCCGCTCCTTTCCCCTCCAGCCTCCTCCTGCATTATTCACTGCCGGCGCCTCGAACAACGGGATCGGGAATGGGGGGGAAGGGGGGGTAAATTGGGGTCCTCTGCGATTACCTGCAGGGAGAGGGTGGGGAGGGGGCAGGAGGGGAAGGTGGGTCCAGCACAGCGTGGATGGTTCCCTCTGGTGGGACTGTGGGATGGAATCCCTTTGTGTGCCTCGTTTTGGCAGGAATTCAGGAAAACAGGCAGCAGCTCTGCCCCAAAATGAGGAGAAACTCCCAAATCCCCTCATCCAGCTGCCTGTGGTGGCAGTCGGAAGGTCCCAATTTTTGGCACATCCATCCACGTCAGGAAATCCATCCCTTTTCCCAGGGATTCTTCCCAGAGCATCCCGAATTGGGGCGGGTTTGGGTTGCAAGCCCACCCAGCCCGGCGTTCCTGTCCCAGCCGCTGGCTGGGGACATCCAGCGCTCCTGGGGTGGCACCGAGCGGAGCCGGTGGTGGCCCCGCCGCTGGAATTGCTCCTTGTTTCCACGGGAATGCTCCTCATTTCCACGGTTCTGGGCTAAACCCGCCACATTTGCATTTAAATGGGGCTTCGAGCGGCTGGAAATGCTCGCTTTTCCAAGCGGGGAAGCCTAATGGCTGTTTAATCCTGGCGGTTGTTTAATTAGGGCGGGATGAGGCTCGTGGAGCAGCTCCGATCCATGAGGAAGGCCAGAAAGATCCATGGGAGAGGCTCTCCAGAGAGTGGAGGGAAACTGAGGCAGGGAGAATTCCTGAAGAAATGAAGATTTTCTTCTGAAAAAATGAAGATTTTCTTCTCGTCTGTGGAGTGGAAGTACAGATCCGATGGGATTGGGATGCTTGGATGCCATTCCTTTGGGATGGAAGCAAAGCTGCTGATCCTCCCACACATCCCAGCCGGTCCTGATCCGACTGCTCCCAATCCAAAGGGTAAAACTCTGGGATTTTGTATGGGAAGGAGCTCTGGAACTGCCGTGGGTTCGTTCGGCTCCTCCAAGGCTGGGAAAGCAGCGAAGCTGGCAACGGAGCAGGAAAGGGCTGGAATCTGCTTAATAATTATTAATCATCACGGTGATAATGATGCTTAGCGCTTGTGCGGGGCTTTGGGAAAACGAGGCGCCACACGGCTGCCGAATAATCCTCCAGGATTATGAGTTCCCAGAGCAAAAGGCTTGGGAGCGCCCCATCCTTGGGATCCTTTCCCCCAGGAGATCCCGGCCCACAGCCAGGTGCTCCACAATGAGGAAAAGCAGCCTGGAAATCTTCCAGGATTGGGGCAAAACCACCTGGATTTTGCCAGGAGCCGTCGTGCTGCGGGATTGACACCATCCCGGGATGGGGCACGGCGGGAATGGCCGGATCCAGCCCGTTTCCATGGGGACAGCTGGCCACGAGGGGCCCGGCGCCAACGGGACACGCTGCCCGCTCAAGTGTGAGCGCTGACATTTGGGGTCGGGAGCCGCCTGTCACTTGTCATTCCTCAGCCAGCCCGGGACAAGTGGCACGCACGGGCCCTGGCTCCCAGCAAAGCCGGAATCCCACTGGATAAACCCAGTGATCCACGGCTTTGGGCTCCCAGCGCCGCCTCTGCGGCCTCGGGAGGGCTGGGGACGTGTGCGGGTCCTCACCCCGGGGAGATGAGGCCTGGAGCATCTCGGGGTGGTGGGAATGCTGCACGTGGGTTTTTCCAGGGAAAATTCTATCCTTGAATTCTCAAATCCACCTGCTCCCCCTTCCAAGACCTTGTAAAGCCCCCAAGACATAGCTGGGAACCCTTAGACAGTGCTGGGAACCCCAAGACCAAGCTGGGAATCCTGAGACAGAGCTGGGAACCCCAAGACAAAGCTGGAAACCTTAACATGGAGCTGGGAAACCTGAGATGAGCTGGGAACCACAAGATGAAGCTGAAAACCCTGAGATGGAGCTCGGAATCCCAGGATGGTGCTGGGAATCCCAAGATAGTGCTGGGAACCTCAACATGGCGCTGGGAACCTCAAGACGGAGGTGGGAACCCCGACACACAACTGGGAATCCCAAGATGGTGCTGGGAACCCTGAGACAGAGCTGGGAACCCCAAGACAGCGCTGGGAACCTCAAGATGGAGCTGGGAATCCCAGCACAGGTAAAACATTAATTACGACCTTCTCCCAGAAGAGGTTTTCCTTTTTCCCTTTAATTCAATCGTCTGAGGAAGCCAAGACACGGAAAGAGACCGAGACTGTCGAGAGTATAGAAAAAAAAAAGAGCGGGAGACCCGATGGCTGGAGGCAGGAATGCCGGGAGGAGCTGGACAGAGGAGGAGGAGGAGGAGGAGGAAGAGGAGGTGAAGCTTCACGTGAGCTCCAGGATCACTGTCAGGGTGAGCGCCAAAACGAATCTGAAGCCGCAGTGGCCGGGAAGTGAACCTGGAGAGGAGGAAAAGGGATCAGGAGTTCATGGAGCTGCATCCCAACACTGGGGTTCAGAGGAGGACAGGGGCACCACTGGTTAGGAGGGGATTCCCCCCCCCCAAAACTTGGCCTGGGGGTTGGGTGGAGGGGTGGGGTGGGAGCGTCTGTGGGGTCCCTTTTGCAAGGATGTTCCTGAGGACACGGGAGAGGGCTGGGGATGAGGAGAGATGGGAAAGGGCCTGGAATGAGGCAAAGAGAGGTGGGAAAGGACATGGAATGAGGCAAGGAGATAGGAAAGGACTTGGAGTGAGGCAAGGAAAGATGGGAAAGGACTTGGAATGAGGCAAGGAGAGATGGATGAGGGCTTGGAATTAAGGCAAGGAGAGATGGGAAAGGGCTGGGAATGAGGCTAGGAGATGGGAAAGGGCTTGGAATGAGGTAAGGAGAGAGGGGAAAGGGCTTGGAGTGAGGTAGAGATAGGCAAGGGTTTGGAATGAGGCAAGGAGAGATGGGAAAGGACTTGGGATGAGTCAAAGAAGGATGGGCAAGAGCTTGGGACAAGGCAAGGAGAGATGAGTGAGGGCTTGGAATGAGGTAAGCAGAGGTGGCCCAGGGCTGGGGTCAAGGCAAGGCCAGGCCCTCTCCACACAGCCCTTCCCCCCCCGAGCATCTCCATGGAAATCCCGGTGCCACCAGCACCGCTCACCGTTGGAGTCTTCTGGTCCTCTGGGAATATTCGGATTTTCTAATGGGAAACAAAGAGCAGAGAGACAATTTTAGCGGGGAGGAGGCGAGCGGGGACCCGCAGAGGGCACGGTGGGGCTGCGGTGTGGCCGTACCGAAGACGATGAGGCGGGTGTGGGTGTCGGTGGAGCCCAGCGGGTTCTGGGCAGTGCAGCGGTACATGGAGCCATTGAGCTCGGCCGGGACCCGCTCCAGCACCAGCTCCTTCCCGTCGTGCTCCGCGCTGCCGTCTAGGAGCCGGCTCCCCACGCGCGTCCACGTGAACAGCGGCTCCGGGAACACCTCGTTCTGCAGGGAGAGGGCCGGGGTCAGAGGGGAGCGGGAATGAGCAAAGCTGGAGATGAAATCATCACATCCAGCTTGGGGTTGGGATTGGGGCTGGGGATGGCTTGGGATTGGGTTTAGGTTTGGGTCTGAGTTTGAGTTTGAGTTTGGGTTTGAGTTTGGGTTTGGGTCTGGGTTTGGGTCTGGGCTTGAGTTTGGGTTTGGGTCTGGGTCTGAGTCTAAGTCTGGGTTTGAGTTCGGGTTTGGGTTTGAATACGGTCTGGGTCTGAGTCTGGGTTTAGGTTTGAGTTTGGGTTAGAAGGGACCTTTAAGCTCCTCCCATCCCGCCCCGTGCCCTGGGCAGGGACGCCTTCCACTGTCCCAGATTGCTCCAAGCCCCACCCAACCTGTCCTTGGACACTTCCAGGGTGGAACAGCCACAACTTTGGCCAACCCATCCCAGCATAGGGACCATGATGCCACCAAGGCCACCAGGCCAAGCCCACATCCAGATCCTTGGATCAAGGCTGTCCGTTGGCCTCTGCAGCCATGGGAATGCTGACCTGGAAGCCCTGCACCAGGATCCGCACGGTGTCCCCCACACGCGCCCTCGTCGGCGTCATCGTGATCTTCGGACCCTTGGGAGCAACTGCACGGGAAGGGGACAGGAGGAGCCGTCAGCGCCGCGCGACATTCCCGGTGCCGGGGCTGCCCTTGGAGGGGTTAACAAGGCTTTGATGGATGATCCCGGTGAGGGGTGGCAGCCCGGAGTGTGACAGCTCCGTGATTGATGGCCAGGCTGAGTGACACCAGAATGACGGATGGACAGAGAGGGAAGGACCCCCCAGGCAGGAGAACGGGAGAAGTGTGAGGCTGATGGATGGCTGGGATGGGATGGATTGATGGGAAGGAGTTATTTCCCAACCAAGCCCTTCTCCGCTCAGAAAAATGGCGAAGAAGGATCAGGTTGGTTTGAAGCCACAGAGATGGACACCTCAGAGGAGTATTCCCAAAAAATGTGGCCTTGATGAGTCTCACCCAGGTGCTGTTACCACGGGAGACCACCCCAAAACCTGGATGGCACAAAATCCCAAGGACAGTGTGGAAAAAAATGGGAATGCCTTTTCCCATGCCACACTAGGGATGCTCCTCTGCTGGGATGGAGGGACACCACACAGGATCTGCTCCTGCTTCCACCTGGGGCTGTGTGGATGTCCCTGCTGGGCCACAAGTGGGATGGGATATCCCAGGAGCTTCCTGGACTTTCATGGAAGGAGAAGGGGAAATGGGCAGGAGCGAGGTTGCGCTTTGGATGTGTCACCTTTGTCCATCCAAGCTTTGTCATGGATGGGACAAAATGGACCTGGATGTGACCCCAGCAGGACACAGAGGGACAAAGAGCCACCAGAGAGCTGAGGTGGAGGACACTGGAAGCCCTTGGAATGGCCATCCCTGCCCTGGGATACTCTGCCTGGATACCCTGAGGCCATGGACTGCTCTTTCCAGGTGGGATGTGGCCCTCTGGAGCAGGACTGGGTGGGATGCACTGAAAGTGATCCCACCATGCTCTGATTGGGACCAGAAGGCCACTTTTGGGTTGGTGTTGGGTTTAATTTAGCTTTTATTGGGAATATATTCTCTTTTATTGAGAATCTATATTTTATATGTATAGCCATAGTGTGTATTTATACTGTGGATGTAGGGAAAGGGTTAAGGGGATCTGCTGGGATGGTTCCCAAAAAACAGGAGCGGATGGGCACCCAAGGAGCTGCAGGGACACCTCCAGGGATGAGGAGAGCCCTGGATTTGGGGACTGGGGACAATGTGGGCTGAGCTTTGCCGTTCCAGGTCTTGGACCTCCTGGCCAAGAGCAGCAAAGCCACGAGGTCTTGGCCTTGGACCTGAACCCGAAGAGCTTCAGGAAGTGGGAAAATGCAGGATTTCCGTACATTTTGGATGCTGGAGAAGAGATTTAATGCAAAGATGTTGGGAAGCCAAGGAGAAGCTCTCCAGGAGATGACGAGGAGCCAAGTGCTCCACTTGGCCTGGAGCAAAGCCCAGGCTGCTCCACCTGGCTAGAGGCTGGGAGAGCCTTTCCAGAGGAGTGTCCTGAGGCTGGAAAATCCCATGGAGAGCTCAGCGTCTTCCAGCGGGAGACAGGAGAGGGGAGGGGAGCCCCAGGCAGGGTGAGAGGTGGTGATGGACCCATTGATCCCACGGTCACCTGAGGAGCTTCTGCTCTTCCAAGGGCCTGGGAATGTGGGGAGCCAAATTCCCTGGCTTCAATCCCATCAACCTGTCACAGCTCCACAGGCAGGAGCCAGCTCGAGAATTCCCTCCCTGGCAATTCCCACTGGGATGAGCTTTGTGGCAGCCAGTAAGGGTCATGGAATGTTTTTGGTTCTCCTGGGATTGGGATGGAGCTCCATCCTCAGCTCCAACACCCTCTTCCTGCTCGTCATGACACAGATTCCCCAAAAATCCTTTTTTTTATCCCAACAAACCCCACCCTAAACACTGTTCATGGCTGGGGGACCATAAACACCTGGAAGCCAAAAATAAAAAAAAAGGAGAAAAAAGAAAAAAAATTTAAAACTCAAAAATCGAGAGGAAATTAAAGAAACAAAAAGGAAAAAGCAAGAAAAAAAAGGAAAGCAGACCAAAAATAGTGGAAAAAAAATTTAAAAGACCAAAAATGGGTGGAAAAGGCAAAAAATGGGAGGGAAAAGCCAAAAACTGGAGAGAAAGGCCAAAAAATGGAGAGAAAAGCCAAAAAATTGAGACAAAAGCCAAAAACTGTAGATAAAGTCCAAAAAATGAAAACAGAAAAGCCAAAACAAAGAGAAAAAAATCCTGCAAAATGGACAAATGTGCCTAAAACTCAGGAAAAGCCCCAAATCCGTTGGCTTACCTAGCGTGACCTCAGATTGCATGGGCATGGAGAGCGCCGGGTGCTTGACCTCGCAGCTGAAGAGGGCCTCGTTGTCAATTTGGGGGTTCAGGGTCCACGTGAGGGTGGCCCGGGCCTCGACAGTGCCGTCGCTGACGGGCGCGTGCGTGTGCCGGAAGTAATAGATGGGCTCGGCCATGTGCACCCAGCGCGGGAATTCCCGGCTCACAACCGTCTCGGGAATGCTTTCCGTCACCGAATCCCTCTCGGCTGCCAGCCCCCGCGGCGGATCCACCGTGGCAAAGGGGTTTCCCATTCCCAGCTCGCCGTCGGCCGCCAGGGATTTCGGCATCTTGGTGTCGTCCAGGTCGCGGTGCAGGAGGTTCCGGGGGGCCCAGCTGCTGGCGCCGGCCGGCGGCTCCGGCAGTGGGGTGGCCTCGATGGGCTCCCCATCCCGCTTGAAGTACACCTGGAGTGGACAAAGGGGACAATGAGTGTGGCAGGGGTGTCCTCACCATCCCTTTGGATGGAACCCGCGGTCCTTTCCCCACTCCCAAATCCCGAAGGTTTGGATCATTCTTTCCCAAATCCTGAAGGTTTGGTTCATTCTCTCCCAAATCCCAAAAGTTTGGTTCATTCTCTCCCAAATCCTGAAAGTTTGGTCCTTTCTCCACTCCCAAATCCTGAAGGTTTGGTTCATTCCATGCTCCCCAATCCCAAAGATTTGGTTTGTTCCCTGCTCCTGAATCCCGAAGGTTTGGTCCTTTCCCCACTCCCAAATCCTGTGGTCTCCATGGAAAGATGGGATTTGGGGAGCAGGTTTGGCCTGATGGAAGAGCACAAGGATCTGGTGGATTTTACAGAGGAGGCGTTGGGTTATTCCATGTGCCAGTGGGAGGGATGCTCCCACCAGGAGCTCACCAATGGCGCGGGCTTCCCACCGGACACCACGCACACCAGGGTGAAGTTCTGCGCCTGGTAGCGGCTGAAGGGTGCCGGGGTGTCCGCGGCCAGCACTGAGATGGACGTTGGGGGAGCTGCAGTGGCAGAGCAGGGAGGTCAGCATGGAGTCCTCAACAACCCCCGTCCCATCCTCATCCTTCATCCTCATCCCCATCCTCATCCCCATTCTCATCCTCGTTCCCATTCCCATGCCAACTTTGTTCCCATCCCCGTCCCCACCTTCAATCCATTCCCTGTCCTAATCCCTGTCCCTATCCCTATCCATGTCCCATCCTCACCTTCATATCCATTCCCATCCCCATGGGCATCCTCATCCCCCTCCCCAGGTTAGGAGGGGATTCATCCCCATCCCTGTCCTTGTCCCCATCCCTGTCTCCATCCCCATCTCCATCCCATCCCTATCCCCATCCCATCCCCATTCCATTCCCATCTCCATCCCATCCCCATCTCCGTCCCCATCCCCATCCCAATCCCATCGCCATCCCCCAATCCCACCTCCATTCCTACCCCTGAAGATGGCAGAAAATCCCAATCCCTGCTGTTCCCGCACCCTGAGACCCTGCAGTGGTTTTCCCTCGATCCCAATCCCAATCCCGGTGCTCACCCATCACATTCAGGAACACATTCCCGGAGGCCAGGACCACCTTCTCCCGCGTGGCTCGGTCGTAGATCCCCACGTGGCACTCGTAGGGACCGTTGTCCGAAATCCGGACCTCGGGAAGGCTGCGGAGGAGGGACAGCACTCACCACTCCATCCCCATCCCATTTTCCCGTGGGATTAATTGGTCGGCACCCAGATAGCACGACTTCGGACAGGGATCAATAAACTTAATAACTCCAAAGGCTGTGGGAGGAGCTCGGGAATGCTTTAGCAGCTGGAGTTCCCTGGCACTGACAGCTCCTTCGAGGGGAAGGAATTGAGTTATGGGAAGGAAACGTGGATGGAGCACAAATCCATGGCCACAGACATCACCTGCCCACGGATGCCAATGGAAAACCTTGACACTGGCCCTGCCAGGCCACATCAGCACAGCAAATCCCAAATTCCCAGTGGACCTGGAGCGCTCATTGATCCACTTTTTATCCAGGGGCTTTAGATAGACTTGGGAAAAACAGGAGAGGAGGAGTTGTGCCAAAGGATCCGTGCTGCTGGAGCTGGGAATGCTTGGGAGGCTGCACAGGGGCTACTTGGCTGATGGGCAGCATCCCACCTTTCTGCTCCCCAGAATCCCACCTTTCTGCTCCTTTGTATCCCACTTTTCTGATCCCCAGAATCCCACCTTTCTAATCCTCACCATCACACCTTTCTGGTCCTCACCATCCCCCCTTCTGCTCCTCAGCATCCCACAGTTCTGATCCCCAGAATCCCACTTCTCCAGTTCTCACTGTCCCACCTTTCTTATCCTCACCATCTCCCCTTTCTGCTCCTCAGAATCCCACTTTTTTGGTCCTCAGCATCCTCAGAATCCCACTTTTCTGGTACTCAGCATCCCACTTTTCTGGCCAGCAGCACCATCCCGCCTCACCAGCCGGCACCATCCCACCTTTCCAGCCGGCACCATCCCATCCCATCCCACCCCACAGTGCCAGCTGGCACCATCCCTCCTTCCCAGATGGCAGCACCATCCCGCTTCTCCAGCTGGGAGCATCCAGCCAATATCCCATCCCGCCTCTCCAGCTGGGAGCATCCTGCCTTTCCAGCCAATATCCCATCCCACCTCTCCAGCTGGGAGCATCCTGCCTTTCCAGCCAATATCCCATCCCACCTCTCCAGCTGGGAGCATCCTGCCTTTCCAGCCAATATCCCATCCCACCTCTCCAGCTGGGAGCATCCTGCCTTTCCAGGCAGTATCATCCCACCTCTCCAGCTGGTCCCATCCCTTCTTGCTGGTCTGTGACTTCCTACCTCCCTGGCTGGAAGCATCATCCCAACTTCTCCAGCTGGAAACATCCCACATTTCCAGTTGGCAGCATTATCCCACCTCACTGCATGGAAGCATCCCACCTTTTCGGTTGGAAGAATTATCCCACCTCAGTGGATGACAGTATCCTGCCTCTGTAGCAGGAAGCATCCCACATTTCCAGTTGGCATCATCTCACCTCACCACCTGGAATCATTCGGCCTTTCCAGTCGGAAGCATCATCCCACCTCTCCAGCTGGAAACATCCCACATTTCCAGTCAGGACCATTATCCCACCTCAATGGCTGGAAGCATCCCACCTTTCCAGTCAGAAGCATTATCCTACCTCACTGATGGTGGCATCCACCTTTCCAGTTGGCATCATCCCACATCATCACCTGGGAACATCCGGCCTTTCCGGTCGGAAGCATTATCCCACCTCTCCTGCTGGAAGCAACTCGCCTTTCCAGTTGTCATTATCCCATTTCTCCAGCTGGAAACATCCCGCCTTTCCAGTCAGGGTCATTATCCCACCCCACCATCCAGAAGCCTCATCCTGCTTTTCCAGCAACATTCCACCTTTCCAGCTGTCACAGCCATCCCACCGTGGTGGAGAAGAACATCCCAGCACCATCTCACCTTCCGGCTGGCAGCATTCCCTCTTCCAGGAGATCTATCCCACCTTCTGGCTGGCAGCATTCCCTCTTCCAGGAGATCCACCGCTCCTCTCCGACAGCCGCATCCCACCTCATCCATCCCATGTGGATGGGAGCAATTCCCTCATGGAACACCCCATTTAAAACTCCCACTCGGGAATTTTCCCTTCCAGGGGGATTCCAGCTCCACTTTTCCCTTCTCCTGGCCCCTGGCTCCTTCCCACTCCAAGGATTCTGCTGGAAGTGAACAATCCCTCCTTTCCGTGGATACAACGCTTCCAACCGAGCCTCCGCCATCTGTTCCAGGCTCCGATTATCCACGCACGGATCGGGAATCTCCCGTTAGCAGCACTTTGGAGTGGCTCCGATCCTGCTCCAGCCCTTTTGGAAGGATTCCTTTAGATTTGCACGTGGATTTTGGGGCCTGGCTGGCTCAGTTCAGAATTCCCGAGGATGGGAGACAGGGAACAACTGGCTCTGGAAAGGCAAACACTCCCTGGCACGTCCTCGAGTCAGAAATACAGGGAAATAAGGAATTTGGGAATTCCTAAGGCAACACCGTAGGACGAGGGTGGGATTTTAATCAAGGGAAAGGAAAAACGCTGGGATTGGAGGGAGTGGATCTCTCCCAGCTTTGCTCTTCACAGCACAGCGCTGGAGCCCCTGGGCCGTGCTGATAAGGCCGGGAAAAGGCTGATAAGGCTGGCTCCACTCGGGAAAATGCTGATAAGGAGCAGGAAAAGGCTGATAAGGAACCGGGAGAACGCAGATATGGCCGGCTTCTCCCAGGTTAACATTCTCTGGGATGGTTCCGCCTGGGATAACCCTGATCATGAGTGGGAAAACGCTAATAAAGCTGGCTCCACTCGGGAAAAAGCTGATAAGGACAGTTGTGCCTGGAAAAACGCTGATAAGAAACTGGGAAAATGCAGATGTGGCTGGCTTCTTCCAGGATAATGTCCCCGCGATGGTTCCGCTTGGGAAAACACTGATAAGGACCAGGATAATGCTGATAAGGACTGGGATAGCCCTGATAAAGACCAAGGACCAGGATCATACTGATAAGGACCAGGATAACACCGATAAGGATGGCTCCTCCTGGGATAAAGCTCCTTGGGATGGCTCCAGCTGTGCCCAAACCACGGCAAAGATTCCCAAAAAATGAGAGAATAAATAGATGGAAAAAGAAAGGGAGAATGAACAGAAACAAAAACTTGGATTGGGAAATGCTTCCTCCGTCCCCAAACCCTTCCCGGGCTTGCCCCAATTCTTTGGAAGAGCCCAAAATCAGGGGGCACCTTCCCATAAAAATCCAGTGACTGGGAAAACCAGCTCTGGGAATGATCTCCTCCTCCGGCCAGCTCCTGTTTTCCTTGGAAAAAAAAGGGCAAGCTGTGAAAACCATTTTCCTGCCGACATCTCCTGGCTCCATGCTTGCTTTCCCGGACATTCCTGAGGCTTTCAAGTGCCCGGTGCTGGGGTGGGGGAATTTTCTGCTTCCAACTTCCATTCATTCTTCAACATGTGGAGAAAGGGAGGAACACAGAGCGCTGGAGCCAGGAAAGTGGCAGCTTTTCGTTGTCAGGTCTGGGAAATATTCCATGAGCAGGGAATGTTGGGTTCCTTGTTCCTGCTCCAGGATTCTCCCAATCCCTCACTCCCTCCACAGGGAATGTTTGATCCTTGTTCCTGCTCCAGGATTCTCCCAATCCCTCACTCCCTCCACAGGGAATGTTTGATCCTTGTTCCTGCTCCAGGATTCTCCCAATCCCTCACTCCCTCCACAGGGAATGTTTGATCCTTGTTCCTGCTCCAGGATTCTCCCAATCCCTCATTCCGTGAGCAGGGAGTGTTTGATCCTTGTTCCCTTCTCCAGGATTCTCCCAGGCCAACATTCCATGAAATATTTGATCCTTGCTCCTGCTCCAGGGATTCTCCCAGTTCCTCATTCCATGAGCAGGGAATGTTTGATACTTGTTCCCTGCTCCAGGATTCTCCCAGTCCATCATTCCATGCACAGGGAATGTTTAAATCCTCATCCCATTAATTCCTCCCATGGGCACAGGGAGTGTTTTAATCCAGTTTAATTCCCTGATTTTCCCGTCTGGAGGCAAGCGACGGCCAAATCCCAAGGGAAGCACTGGATTTACAGTTGGATTTACAGCCCTGGAGTCAGGGATGTGAAATTCCCAACTGGAGCTGCCAAAACCTTTTCCAAACAGGAATCAGGAATGTGTTCAACATCCTAGGAGCAGCTCCGTGGATCCAGGGAAACCAAAGCAGGGATGGAGCAACTCTGGAGCATCTCTGGAGCATCCCTGGAGAATCTCAAGAATCCCTGGGGTATCCCTGGAGCATCCCTTGAGGATCCCTGGAGCATCCTTGGAACATGCCTGGAACATCTCCAGAACATCCCCGAGCATCCTCTGAGTAACTCTTGAGTATCCCAAGCATCATCTGACTCCTCTGAGTAACTTTGGAGTACCTCGTGACCTACCTGAACATCCACGTGAGCATCCCAGGCTTCTCCTGAACATGCCTGGAGTATCCTCTGAGTAACCCCTGAGTGTCCTGAGCATCCCCTGACTCTCCTGAGTATCCTCTGAGTAACTCTGCAGTGACTCCTGATCCATGTGAACATCCTCATGAGCATGTCCTGAACATCTCTGGAGTATCCTCTGAGTAACCGTGGAGTATCCTCTGAGTGACCCCTGAGTATCGTCTGAGTGACTCCCAGGCAGCCTGAGCATTCCCAGAGCATTCCCTGAGTATTCCCTGAGTAATCCCTGAGCATCTCCTGACCCCTCCCTGAGCATCCCAAACTCCTCCTGAGCCTCTCCTGAGCAGGGCCTGAGGATCCTCCTGATCCATCTCATAATATTCCCTTCCCAGCCCCTTTTCCCACCCTTTTCCCACTCTAAATCCACGTTTATTCCCACACAGCTGTGCTTTTCCTTAAGGATAACAACCAACTCCAAACGTAGCAGGGAAAAACAGTGAAAACCACCCCAAAAAAATCCCAAATTCCAAAGGATTGGGAAGGATTTCCCACTTCCCACCAGCTCATCCCATGGGATGAGCCAGGCCCAGCCCTTCCCAGGCCATTCTGGATATTTCCAGCTGGAAAACCTCCCGTGTCTGGAGGAAATCCCAGGTTTTCTTGCCCCCCATGCCAGGAAAAACGAGCTGGGAAAATCCAATCAGGAAATTCTCATTTCCCAAGGAAATGAGGACAGAAAGAAACTGGGAGGAAGGGAAATTTCATCCCAGTTTTTCCCCTGGGATGAAGCCTCTCCTGACCTTTTTTCCAAGCTCCAGAGTTGGTTTTAGAGCAGCGGGAATGGAGCAGGTGTGGAATCAGGAATAAACCTGGAATTCTGGAAGTGATTCCCACTTGGAATAAAAGCAAAGAGGTGCTCCTGTTCCTGTTTTATAAATAAATATGGATCTGGTTTTCCCAATTTTCCCAAGCTTTGGATTTCTCTGTCCATTCCCACCTCTAAAAATCCCCATTTTTCCCACTTTTTTGCTGATAATCATCAGGAAAACTGGGAACACCCCTTGGATGGGGCGCAGGTTCTTCTGGAATCCTTTCAACGGGGCCAAAAATAGGGAAAAAAAATTCCTAAAAATTTGCATTAATAGGCAGAAAGGACTCACCGCACAGTGGATTGGTAGACGAGGTCTTCCCGCTTCCGGTAGTTTTCCATCTGGGAAAAGTTGGTGGAAAACATGGCATCGAAGGTGAAGATCTTCTGCTTGATGGTGCCACCGTCAGTGACCTGTGGGAAACAACCCCAGTGTCCTAAATTTGGGAATTTTGGGCCTTTTTGGAATATTTCAAAGCGTTTTCGTTCTGAGAATTTGAATAAATTGATTTTGATTTGAATAGATTTGTTTAAATTTGAATGTATCTATTTAGATTTTAAAATATTTATTTGCATTTTAATATAATTTTTTATATTTTGGTATTAATTTAGATTTGAATTAATTTATTTGAAATATAATCTGTATTAAATGTTGTAAATACATTCATTTTAATATTTTATGTGGTGCATTTAAATACTTAACGTTAGAATTGTATTTTTATTTT
>VYZP01037438.1:0-15584 GCA_013400635.1 Hypocryptadius cinnamomeus | reverse complement strand
GAGAGGAAAGAGACCTGGGGATTGACTAGTTTAATTAAAAAAATCCCAAACAACTAGACACCCTAATCTTCCTTCATCCTCAAACTCTGGTATTAAAAGGATATTGAGAACTCTGAGTATTGCCATTAGCCTCTCTCTCTGTCAAATATACTAGAACAGCCTCTTGCAGACTAATAGAGTATCAATTATATAAATCAGTGTAAGATCAGTCTTTTCATATTGTAAGGAAAAGTCTGAGAATCCTTTCTTAATCACCAAATCATATCAAAAGAAAATCAAGAAACCATCTCTTTTGTCCTCCATTGCTTCTGCTATATGTGTATGTAGGTATCCTGCTTTTGAAAGCTTAAGTTACTGTGTTTCCCAAGCACATGATGGGTAAAGTACAGTAATAAAATCAATGCAGATGTGTGAGATATTTTTGAATAATAGGCAGAGTTATTTAGATGAGGCCTTTAACACTCTTGTGTAGATTTTTACTAAAAGGAAGTATTTAATGACTGGTATACAACTGGTAAAATAAGATTGGTTTGTTGGTTTGGGTTTCTCTTAATTAATATTTTTTACTTAAAGAAATGGTTTGTTTCCCAAGTTACATCTTCAATTTTCCCTTTCTTCTCTCCTGCCCTCCCCCATATTCTTCTTCTTATAACTATTTTGACCTAAACATCCTAAAAGACAGCTTGTGTTTCTGCTTTTAGGTATCATCTCATCTTGTATGAGAAAACATAAATGCCTAGTATAATTTCAGAATTGGTACAACATACCATGTGTTCTTTAGTCACCCCCTTAAAACAGTAAAAACTTCCTCTGTTCTCCTCATATTTGTGGGCTGTACATAGATATGTGGCTCCTTTATGTGTATTGGGTCCCTGCTTGAGCAGGTCCCTGGTGTTGTTATCTCTAAGTACACACGTTGACGAGCTGCATGTTAAAATTACTTTAAAGAGCAGTGTAACTTAGTGAAACAAATTGTCTACAGACCAGTGATGTTCAAAAATAAAGGTGCATTAGAAAAGCCAATTTAGTCTGGTCAGCCACACTGGGTGACTTTTGGCACGTTTTTGTCATTGGCTATGCTGTTAAAGGGCTATATAGTGTACCAGGTGAAATCTAGGTCTTAGGATATCCCACATATATTTGTTCAGTGCTCTTCTTCTTTAGCAATGTGATGGAAAAGTAGTGGAAACTATTGAAAATATTCCTTCAATGGAACAGACAAGTAAAGCTCTTATGGGGTATTGGAATATTTCATGTTTTAGTTGCTAGATACTGCTGCAAAAAAAATTACTTTTCCTTTTTCCCATATAAGGATTAAAGGCTTAAGGTGGCTGGTTTATTTGATTGAAGTTTTCTCTCTGTTCCCAGCTTGCTCAACGTATACCTTCAATTAAAGTCTTCAAGCTGAATCTTTCAACAGGCAGCTGACAGCATCTTTTGGTTATGGCCTGAGACCAGGGAAATGTTTAAAAACAATATTTGGTGCTATGAGTGATACATTACCTCATGGCCAGTGGTGTCCTGTGGCACCTAGAGAAGCCTTTGTGTATAGCTCTGGTATCTCAGCAACAAAACAGCCAATGCAGTCAGCACCCCTGGACTGGCAAACAGCAGCTCCTTTGCCCCTTAAGGTTTTTAAAGTTTTTAAAAATGCAGCTTTAACAACATTTTTAAATGTGAGTCAAAACCAGCTAATGTTGTGCCTAATTTGCATGCTCTAGCAGGCTGGATTTTATTCCCCTCTGCCTTTGTAAATCCATAGTTGCTGGGCATGGGTTGGCAGTGCTGGACAGGGTGATTCTGAGGAGATGGGGGAAGCTGCAGCAAACTGTGCCAGTACATAGAATTGTCCTCTTGGGTTTCATCTTGGTAGGTCCTCCAGGATCTCTGAGTTTGCAGTTCATCACCTCCCTCCTTCCTTTCAACCCACAGCTGTAGCTTGGGTTTTTTGGTTTACCAGAATAGCAGAAGTGGGTCTAGCCCTTCACACGGAGGCCTCAACCCCTCCCAGCCCCCTACACTCAATTCTTAGCGTTGTGCTGATCAGAAGCTGCTGCTGACTTAAGGGGTTAAATGCAGCAGAAGATTTCATCTATGGTTTTGGAGATGGACTTTTCTGAACAAGCAATAGGGTGAAAAACAACTGCCAAGTGTCAACATGCTCTTGGGAACCCAGTATACCTCATCCCAAGTTCATTTGGAGGGAAAATAAAAAAATAACACCACCACCACCTAAGTCCTCTCAGCTGTATGCTTTTATCGTCTTCCTGTCAGCTCTGGTGGGCTGGAACAACTGATGCCAGTCCTGAGCTCAACTGTTCTGCCTTCAGTTGGGATAACTTTGTCACTTGGTACCTTCCAAAGATGATCAGGATAAAGACATGACTATCTGCACATTTCTGCCTATTAGCCTTGAAATTTGAGTGGTCTGATTGAAAGTCTGTGGTGATTAAATATCTCATGCACACTTTTTCATTTAGTCAGTTAATGGCAATAGCCCCAAGCCACATCCTGCATAATGATGAAATAAACTCACACTGTCAGCTAGTCACTTCAAAAATGGAGCACTGCAGCAATGAGTAGTTGCAAGGAAGGTTCTAACACCAACAGTGTTATTAAAAATACCACAGGCGGTTTTGGAGATGCAGAAAAAAAATGCTGACCTGGGGGGCCCTCCAGCTGAGCTTCAATGCTGGTCTTTTTGATATCCAGCTGTGCAGCACCTCACAGGGTTTGTGCAGGAGGGAAGCCTTTTTTCCTCACAGAAGCCTGGCTGGTTTAAGGCCTTGTTGCATAGTTGAGTAGTGTAGGCAGAAAACATTTGCAAACAGCTCTGCACACAAAAACTTCATGTGCTTTCTCCAAAGGGCTCTGTATCCTAGGAAAACCAGATGGGTAGGATGGTGAATGGCAAGAAGGCCAGGTGATGCCTTGTGAAGGCTGACCTAGAACAGAGACTAGATGGAGCTAAAGAATGAAGTAGGTATTTATTAGAAGGCCTCAATGGATACACCTTGGGCAGCACAAGAGCCCAGCCAGGGCTACACCCCAGATGAACCCAAAATGGTCACAAAATGGACGACCGGTCACGGGGTCTCACACCTTTATAAATTCTGGTCCATTAACATATTGGAGCTAATTGTCCAATTATAGCTTTAGGTTATGAACTCCCATCCTTGTTTTTCTCTCTTCAGTCCACTGTTGTTTATGCTCTTGGGCCTGAAATTTGGATCATTTGTCCTTGGTCCCCAGCTAGAGAAGGAATTGTTTTGTCTACGTACTCTGTGAAGAGAGCTTACCATCCCCTAATATGAAGCTCAGAAGTACACTCTAAAGCAGTACAGAATCCAAAATACAGAAAAGCTAAAACCTGAGGCATCACAGGTGGCTAATGGAAAGCCTAGGTGATGGACACCTCAGGCACCTTTCTGCAGCTGACACCTTCCAAGTGTCAGGGGCATAAAAATGGCATGAGAATGGAAGTTCAGTGGGGTTTGCAAAAGTAGAACTTTGGCTTCAGCAAAAACGTGTGGGTAGGAGGTAAGCACTGGAGCAGAAAAAGGGTTTCACCAGGCAAGGTGTGAGGGTAGCTAATGCATGCCCTGGGTGGTGTGAGCTTTACATGTGCGGTTTTAGCTGCTGAGCATGCTCTCTGGGGAAGGACACCCACATATGAGTGCTAATTTAGGCATTGGTACAATCTTCCTATTTCTGGCATTTCAGTGGCTTTTGTTGGCAGGCAGAAGGGGCAAGAGTCCGAACCAGGTGGTGCAAGGAGTGCACCACTGGATGCTGCTGGGATGTCTTTAAAGGGAAGGGAACACATCCATCCTGCAGCAGAGATGGGAGGCTGAGTAGATGGTGCAGGGGCAGAGAGGAGTAGAACAGATGCCCAGAACTGATGTAATGAAATCTCCAGGGGGGATTAAAACCCTTAAAGGAAGGAGTCAGAGTAGGGAGAGGAAGTAAACTTTGTTTTTATGTGGATTTGTACTTAAATACTTTTTTTTTCTCAGTAATAGATTTTTCACAAGAAATATACACCACTGTTACTCCAGATTTGAAGATGCAGGCCTTGTGTAATTGCACAGCTGCGTGTTTAATTCCTTGTTTTTAAAGAGGCACAGCCACCTGATCTGAACAGAGGCAGAGGCACAACAGATACTGGGGACTCTTAATGCTCATTCGAGAATGGGGAAAAGCTACAGCTAAGTGCACAGTGAAGTAACTGTTTTAGGATTCATACCTGAATATTATTCTATTTACAAACTGTATCCTGAGACAAATACATGAGAACTTACAGCATAAGGGCATGAAAGGAGCAGGAATAGGGGATAAATGTCAGGGAGTTACAGACTGGAGGTAACAGAGAAGGCTGGATGAGAAATGTGAGGAACTAGATCCATTACTGTGCAGTTTCCCTATGTTATGATTAAAAAAACTGGGCAGTTTTGAGTTGATGAGAATGTACTGCTAGTATTGTTTTCTTCTTGCTTAACTTAGATGCACTTTTTGCACTTCTAGCTCTCTTAGTCAGGCTAATGGAGTGATGCTGCCCAGAGGATTCTTTCCGGTGTCTGGATTTGCCCCTTCCCCAGCCTTCTTTTGTGGGCTCTCATGTGCTGCTGATACGATACATTTCATGTCAAAAGGTCAAACACACCCTGGGGGTTTTTAGGGATTGGGTTTTTTTTGTTTTTTAATATAAAAATCATCTCTTCCAAAACAAAAAGTGCAAACTGAAATCATAATCAGCATATTTTTGACAGTGCAGTAGAACATTAAATTTATAAATATAAATTACAACTGAATATTTAGTTGTCTTTTGAATTTTACATAAAATTAATACAGTAAAATGCAAATTAAAAAAAAGACATCCATAACTTTTTTTGGAGTTTTCATAATAAATTCATAATTAGTTCAAAATCAAGTTTCACAACTGCTGAACAGTGTGTCTGGTATTGGTAAAAGCTGTCTGAGTTGCAAGAATCAGCACTGGTTTATCATCTCTCAAGTTCTGCTTCCAAGATTTCTCCCCACGTGTCGACATCCATTGGATACATGCTTTTCTCTGGCAAACTGAATTGTGAAGGAATGTTGCTGTATTTCCCACTAAGCCATTCTTGCTTCACTTTGCTTTTCCAGTAGTTTCTCAACAATGTAATCTGGTGGAAAAACATATAGTCAGATCTCGGAAAGGAACCAATTTAAACTGCATTCAATACAACAAGTTTACACTACAAGAGTAGTGCTAGAAAAGGGATTTGGAATGTGCCTTTGGACATCTAGATAAGTCCAGGAAGGTGAAATGCTGCTGAGAAGCAGAACATGTTCCACTTCCAACTTTTCTGTTCCTGCCTTAATTCTTTGGTGGTCAAGATGAAAAACCCAAACCAGGAATTTGTCTTACTACTTAAAAAAGGCACCTTCTACTTTCTGTTTAGGTTGTGACCTTTCTTTTGTTTGGAGGCTGGCTGGGTTCTTCTCTTCTGCCAGCCATTAAGGGCAAGATAATGTAGACTTGGTGTGTTTGTAGCTTCTATTTCAAATCCCCTCCAGATAAAACAATCAGTGCAGGGAGTTCTGGAAATTTCTGGGCAAGGGTAGGAAGATCTATACACTGAAAGGGTAACCACTATCTGCTCATGTCTGTGCCTCACACTGCAGAAACTTCACTGAAATGTGAGTCCAGTGGCTGCCTTTGTTTCTTTTGCTGCTGCTTCTCTCTTTTCATCTCTCCAGTGGTCGCAAACACACCAGCTAAAATAAGGTGGGAGATTACCCTACAGCTGGCCCAGAGTAATCTGTGGAACCAGCTACCTGGTCTACCTGATCAGGTCCTGATCTATCTCTACTTCCAGGCTGGATTCAACAGTGAGAAATCATTCAGCAGGTTCTGGAGCTGAACCTGCTGCAAACTTCTCAGAGCAGTCTGTGTGGGGAGATTTTCTAAACAGTTTATAAAAGCTCCTGCTCATATTCCCCATTCTCTATTCCCCATTTTTTTCCCTCCTGAATGTGTGTCACTTGAGGTGTATTGAGACAGCACTATCGAGGATGATTTATCAGGAAGCCATTCCTAACCAGCAGATCTATTCCCACGAAATACAACCGGAGGGCACACACTGCCTATCGGAGTTGTGTTACCCAGTCCCTGCCGGCCCTATCTGCGGGAACTTTGTCCCGTGTTAGGGCTGGTGTATGACGAAGCGCTGAGGCTGTGCGGGGCAGCAGGAGGGCTAATGCCGAGCCGGACAGGTTGAGTCCTGGGTAGGAAAAGGGACAGCCTGGCGTTATCTCCCAGTGTATTTTACCAGATGTCCGTCTGCCGGGATGCGCTACCGAGCCACGCTGTCACCGCAGCCGTTCCCCCACAACCCTGGGATGGGTGCGACAGGCTGATGTCATTTCCTTACACTTTTCTATTGGCCCTCAGCATCCTCGTTTATGTCACTGCCGGTGTTCAGCCGCTGGAGGTGGATTTACCTTCCAGGAATAGCCGTTCCCTCGGTCGCAGTCGATCTCCCGCTGGCAGACGGTGCGCACGGCCAGGCAGTGGTGCCGCCACAGCCGCTCGTTGCTCTCGATGACGCGGTGCCAGCCCTTGCACGTCACGGACGCGTGGCACAAGCTCTCGACATCCAGCCCGCTGAAAATCCGGGAGGTGATCTCGGGAGGAAGGGCAGACACGAAGTCACCCAGTCCTCCTCTTCCTCCCTCGGCGCTGTCCCGGCCGCCAGCGCGCTCCGCGTCCATCCCCGCGGCCTCGGGGTGGGGAGGCGTCACTGCGGCCTCTCTGTGTGCGGGCGGCCGCCGCCGGCAGCGCTCCGGGCTGGGTGCCTGCCTGCCGCCATGCCCCCGTCGCCCGCCCGCTGCGGGTGTGCGCGTGGGGCGCTGGTTTCGGGGCGAATCTCCGCAGTTTCGGGACCACGGAGGCGGCGCTGCCGCGCGGCCCGGGAAAGCCGCGCGTCACGGGGCGGCCGCGCGTCATCAGGCGGCGGCGGCGGCGGCGGCGGCTCCTGCCGGGCTCGGCACCACCTCCGTCCCTGTCCCGGCGGCTCCGGCAACCTCGAGGTGAGGCCGGCCCGGCCCCGCAGAGCCCCGAGCCCGAGGGAGAGACCCCGCTGCCAGGGCCCGAGTGGTTCCTGTCCGCAGCCGCGGCGCTCGACGGGGAGCGCTGTAGCCCCGAGGCGGCTCCGCCGCGGGTGGAAGGGGCAGGGAGAGCTCGGCTCCAGCGGAGGGCAGCGAGGATGATTGGGAGGGTGGAGCATGTCTCCTAGGAGCAAAGGCTGGGGGAGCTGGGCCTGATCAGCTTCGAGAAGAGAAGGCTGAGAGGTGACCTCATTCATGAGTATAAGTATCTAAAAGAAGAGTGCCAAAAGGATGGACCAGGCTGTGCCCACTGGTGCAGAACTATAGGACGGGAGGCAGTGGGCAGAAACTGATGCACAGAAGTTCCTCCTGACTATAAGGAAGAAGTTCTTTACTGTGCCATGGCTGCACATGGAACAGATTGCGGAGAGAGGTTGAGGAGTGTCCCTCAGTGGGGATATTCCGGAACCATCTGGACGCCATCCCGTGCCATGTGTTCTGGGATGAGCCTTGAGCAGGGAGCTGGGGCCAGATGACCCCCGGTGGTCCCATTGAACCTCGCCCATCCTGGGGTTTTGTGAGCCCCTGCAGAGCTGAAGGGCTGAGGGCAGAGCTTAGCCTTTGGTGTTTCTCTTCCCAGGGCGACAAAGAGAAAGCTCAGCTGGTCAGTGTGCCGTCTCTGCAGTGCAGAAAGTTCTGGAAGGGTTGGCAGAGACTCCCCAGTGCTGCTGTGCAGGGAATACTGCAGCAATTAGACTTGTTTTTCCCTGATTATTTGTGCTGGTGAATTGAGTAGTGGAAAGGCAATGTGTTGAAGGAAAAATATTTGCAGTTTGGGTGTGCTTTTATAACCTAAAAAGCTTTTTAGATGTAGTGGCTCTGAACTGAGGCTTTTGAAACTAGCACCTGCGTATCTAGTGTCACCTCAGTGCTGCAGGCTTGTAGCCTGTAGTGAGAACTTGCATTCTCAAGTGCTTGATTCATTGGGCATCTGATCCTGAAAACTGCATCTTAAAATCACTGCCTGACTTTCAGGATAGGATCAGATTTTGGGGAGTTGTGCAGATTTACCATAAAGCAAATTCTAAAATGCAATTTCAGCTTTCTCGAAGTTTTGTCATGGCAGCAACCAGTGTAAATTATGTACTTAACCCCCAGAACACCACAGTCGTGGTCAGTAGTTATTAGAAAGTCTTTTGTTCAAAACCCTTTAGGTGTGAGGTAAAACCAAGGTGCATGTATTTCCTCTGTTAAGAGGATGTTGACGGTCACTTTCAGACTGCATTTGTTAATGGCAAACATTCAGACCAACTTTTGTGTTTGAGTCAAAAGTGCGTGTTTGTATTTGTAGTGTGTGAGTAGATAAAATTGATTTTGTTTTGTCAGAAAAACATCAGGAGGCTGATGCAGAAGCACCAACTGTTCATTCTGTTGAGATGTCCTGTATTCCATTGTTAATGGAACCAGCATGTTCCAGCTCTGAGGTACAGGGAGCTGCAAAAACAAGGAATAATGATGCTGCCTCCAGATTTTTGGTGGGTGTTTAAGTTTTTAATGAAGTGTAATATTTGTAAGCATATGTTGAAAGTTAAGGAGGTGTTATGTTCTCTATACAAACGAAATGTCAGCCTTTGCTGTAGTTGAGATCCCTGGGGTGGACTGGCTCAGGAAATTCAAAATTATAGTGCTGTTTTCAGTGAATAATGAATGTGACTTTGGTGTATTTGCATTGTTTTTAAGGGGATTTAGAGTCTGGTTACTTTCAGGAGAAATAAATTATAGGAATGCAAGAAAGACTTTTATGTTTGTGGGGTTTTGGGGTTTTTTTCCTTGGACAAATAGGCTTTTGTTAAACTTGCTCTTTCTGTTATATCTGTGTAGGCAAACTCTAGAACAAGGTGGTGGTAAAGCTCTTCTATGAATCTTTCAGTTTGTAGCCTTTTAGATATTTATTCCAAAGATCTAAGAAGTTCTGTTTTATTTGGTTTTGTTTTTGCTGAATGAAGGTTCCTATAAATGTTGTTTCTCTGAGTGGGTGGAAACTGCAAAAAAAAAGTAAAATATTTAAAATTTTTAAAATACTTGAGCAATGGTCCCCATAGACAAAGTAGGTGATTACCCAGACTGCTTTTGTAGTCAGTTATGCCCTTTTTTTTGAAGGGCATAACTGAGTACAAACTGTGGTGTAGTTTCCCCCCACTCTTCTCTAACTGGATAAAGGCACTAAACAGTAAATGTTCTTGCAGGTTCATCTTTCTGACAGTAATGAAAGCAAAGAGTCAAAATCTATTCAAAGAAAGAGAGTGCTTCCATCTTGGATGCTGGAAAGAGATCTTGTGGTGCAGAGGGTTTCCAGGCCTGTTATGACAGGAGGTAGGTTTGCAGTGTGATAATGATTGCATTCCGATATGCATTTCTGTGCTTTGATATAATTTTTTAAATTATAATGGTGGTGGTAGGAAGTATTAATTTTCTGCTTCTCTTTCCATGCTCTGTGTGGGCAGCTGACAAAGACTGACTTCTGTTGTCTCTTTTGTCATCAGTCCTATGGGTGTGATAGAGCTCTTTTTTCATCAGTTAATTTTCTTTCTGTTCTTTTTGTTTTTAATGCCAGATAATAAACTCTGTTTGTACAGCTGAGTGTTGGATGTTCAGGAGCCCTTTCCTATAAACTTGCCTATTTTGTATGTAAATTCTAAGTAGTTTCTGTCTCTTTAATTCCTAGCATTCTCCACACCTAAGTCACTGATGTTTTGCCCTTCTAAGTTTAGATTCTTAATTTCATAGGTTTTAAAGGCGGAAGGGTTTGGATGGTGTTGCATGCTAGTTTTTTAATCATTACTGAATCAAACTTGGTTATTTAGTCCAAAGTTAATTCCTAGGAGGAGCAGTTCATTACAGTCTGATAGATTCTTACCAACATAAGGCTAAAATAGTGTTGCATTCCCTCCTGTTCTTATGGGAAAAGAAATTGCTGGATGTGTCGTGTGCTGCTGCTGCTGCCTAGCAGCAGTGGCAGCAGCAGAAGGCTGTGTTCAGTCACTGTCAGTGGGACCCACAAGGTGCCTATGCATTGGCACAAGCTCAGGAAGACTTTATAACCTGTCTGCCTTCGGTCCTGGGAGCTTCTAAAACTGCCATTAGACAAACTTTCTACATGGCATTTATTGCCCTTGTGACTTTTACTCATGGAACAGGAGGGCCAAAGAAGTGAGAAAGGGAAAGTATTTCTGGCATTTCCTGTGCTGAACACAGCACACCCCCACCGTTTGCCCTTCTGTGGGGAGGTGTGAAATGGTTTGGGTGCAAACCTGAGTTTCTTTTGCTGATGAGTCCAAGTGTATGAGCTGTGGCTGGTGAGTGTGTCTGCTCCCCTGTGTGCAGCACCTCTACTCTAGTGACTCTTTCCAGCTGCTGTTTCTGCTGAGATGCTGTTGCGGATGTGGCTCTTAACATCCAAGCAGGTCCATAGGAGTATGTTATGCAGTGTCTGGCCAGTTGCTTCTTCCGTCCTGTTGTAAATACAGGTGTCTGTGTGCACTGATGAGGGCAACTGTGGCTTTAAACACCTCAGACACGTGCCATCCGCCACACTGCCTATGCTTTTCCTCAAAAGCTAGTTTGGAAAAAAATTATAAAGACAAAGAAAATCTGTGTTTCAGTATTTTTTTCTTTCATCTCCCTTCTAAATCTAGACTGTTCCCTCCTGCCATATTTATATAAAAATTACATGGTGTTGAGTCCTGTACTGGTGTGATAGTTTTCTTATGTTTGTGCTTTTGTATTTTTGGGGGAGTGGAGTTTGTTTGTCTATTTGTTTGTTTCTCTGCCAGTACTATAACGTTTGCTGTATGTGTGAATATAATGTTTATTTCAAAGACTGAGTGCTTTGGTTGTGTTGGTGTTGAGATTAGGAGCCATGTGGGTGAGATGTATCTCAAGGCCTGACCTTGAGGGAACTGGGGATGCATGCAAACAGAACTGTTTAAAAAGTCTTTTTCACAACTGCTGCTGTTTCTCATGCCATGTGCCCAGTGTTCTGCTTTAATGATTTCTAGTGTCAGGATTTCACTAAAAAGTTGCATTCCAAAAGTTCCCTTTTTCTTTTTTTTTAAGGTAGTAGAAAGAAAAAAGGTCAAGGAAGAGGAGATGATCATACAGAGTCATTAAGATCAGAAGTACATGTACAGCAGAAAAAAAGATTAGCTTCTGAAGAAACTATAGAGGATTTTGAAGGTGGAGAGCAAGATCAAGGGAAAAGGAGCTGCCTTTCCATCCCTGTTCCTTCATCTCAGGTAACTTTTTGGCTCAGGGCAGAACCATGATATTGCAAAAAAATGAGAATATAGTTGGCAATGTCATGTTGAAAGTTGGGTCTACAACATAACTTTTTGTTCTATGTGTTCTGATCATGATTTGTTGTTTTGAAATACCAGTCCATTGGATAACTCTGTAGCAAGGATCATGGAAGCCTCAGAGATTTGGTTTTCTGCATTTCCTTCAAAGGATCTGGGACTTGGGCCCCAAATGTCCCACGGAAGTACCAGACTGAGAGCTTTGCAGCAAGAGGCAGGAGCACGTGGGCCAGAGCACTGCTCCTAGGAGTGGCTGGTGCATGTGACTTCTTTTTCTGAGAACATTTGGGGATAGGTGATGGTGTGAAACTGATGCAATGCAACACTGGGCTGCACAAGCTGTTGCCATTCTAGTAGGTGAGGGTTTATGGTCAGATGAAGATGGAGTGTGGCTCAGCAACTGCTGTGTTTCAAAGGAAGGTAGCATGGAGTGTGCTTATGCCACTATCTCAAAATCTGAGTCAAAAAAAGGAAAGGGGAAAAAAAAGTAACCTGAAACCCAAAATGATTTGTGGCAATGAGTGAACAGACCCTTTTGTCCAGCTGGTCTGGTCTCTCTGTGACCTCCCATTACAGCTGCATTTATAGGCAGTTAAATCCTTTCTAACAACATCCTGCAAGTGGTGAAAAGAGAAGGATCATTGCTAAAGTCAAACAAAGCATATTCTGGTGAGAGCAAACTGAGGGTTTCACTGACTTGTTTCCTTTAAGTGAACCACTTGGGAAGGTGTTTTAAAATTAAATTAAAATTGCCTGGGTGTGTTCTAGGATCTGATAAAATACTTAAGATGCTTCTGACACTGAAAATTATTGGGGTTTTGGTATTAAGGTTAATTGAAACAAACCATGCATGGAGAGCTAGCAGTAGTAGTAGTTTTGGTATAACAGTGGTCCCCTAGGTCCATTAATAACAGCTGCTGAGCTATTTTCTCTTTGCCAGGTTATAAAATGAGTGACAACGTAATGAATTATTCAATTTTGCACTTTGTAAATAGGAAGTCGTACTTATTTTCACCTAATAATTTCATAAATCATTTTAATTTCAAGTACAGTTTAAGAAATTGCTTTCAGGACTTTGCAGAGAAACTGGTGTATTAGGGCAAGCAAGAGTAGTAGCCATAGAGAGCTCTGAAAGACTGTAATTTGGATATCAGAGCCTAAATCATGGTCCTGCTGTTGTGTTTAAGGCGATTGAGAAAATATTCTGTAGGGAAGAAAGCAAAAATATCTGAATTGTTGTGGTTGGCAGCAGCCATCACAGTCTGTCCCAGTGCTGAGTGCTGGTGGCTTTTGGTTTCCCTGGATCACAGCCTGGTGTGTAACCAGGGAATCAGTGTGAGCCTTCTGGCTCCTTATGTACAATAGAGGCAATGGATGCAAATGTGTGGTAGGGAACTCGGAAGTGGTAGTGGCAAATAACAGGAATTTATGCTTTCTTTTGCAAAAGAAGGCTTATTTCTTAAATTGCAGTTGCCTGCTGAGCTGTATTTTGGGAGTTGTCCTTGTCTCCTAGTTGAGTCACTAAATATGCTTCTGTCAGGATCTTCTGATGTTAATGCTGACTTTGCCCTTTCTTAATCAAGTTGCTGCTCAAATGTAATTGGTTTTGGATAACACTTTATAAGACTTGCTTGGAAAGGAACAAAATCAAATAGGAAATCACTGGTTGATTTTCAAGCTGTGCAAAACACACCTCTGTAAACTAAGTATAAATTTGCTGGAGGGGAAACATAGATAATAATCTTTAGGAAGCACAGACCTTTGAATAGTTCTATGATGTATCAATGTAGTTCAGCCTTGAATGTAATATGCTTCCAGGTAATGTCTCAGTTGTTGGGACTGTTTTTCCCTCAGTTGTGTATCTCAGATTCATTTTCTAAAGAACACATTTCGTATTTTAAATGTATATTTTTTTCCAAAATTTAAAATGCAGTTTGTGTCAAAACTGAAATAGTTGCTTAATGGTGTCTGTGACAGACTGTTGTGATTTAGTCATGAGCTGAAGCATTTAAGATGTATCAGTGTGGGATTAACCTCAGGGTATGTGTCCTGAATTCCCATATATCTTCTATATAGATAAATACATACATACTCCATGTATCTTGGTGCTTAAATTATTAAGAAACTCATTAAATTAATAAGTGATTCCTTAATCATTTAAGTTGATTCATGGGTAGGAGTCTACATTCTTCTACATCTTCACCTGTATAATCCCCATTAATTTTTCAGGAGCAGTACTTCAAATTGTAAGTTAATTTAAACTAGTTCTTGGACTGTTCACAAACTGAGGTGATGAGAGAACATAATGTGAGGGAACTGAAGCTGAAGAAGGAAGCTGTTAGATAAGTTTTTCTTTTAAGATAAGTTTTTCTCTGTGTGTTTTCTGAACTTGAGGTTTTCACTCAGCAGTTGTGTTTAGCAGTGAACTTGAGTTTAGGAAGTGGAGAAGAAGATTTTTAAAGTCTAACCAGATGAACTTTCAAGGTCCTTTCTAACTCGGGCTGTTTGTGACTGATTTTGAAAGCAGGGATGATGAGGCACAGTTTTACTTCAAAGCTTTTCATTCTGAGGAGTGTAAATTTTCAGGTTCTTAAAAATATAACCTTGTTCCACAGAATACATCTGGATTTCCTCTTGAGACTACCATGAGAGATATGGAAGGAAGTGACAAGACTGGAACAAAAAACCCTGGAAATTCTCTGGAAAAAAATGATAGGCAGCTGCATAGCAAATGGTCTAAAAGAGTAGGTCATGTTTCCAGTGAAGACAGTAGAATTGAGGAAACAGAAATCAAAGAGCACATTGCAGGTTCTGCAAGCCAACAAGCTCACTGGGGCAGGACTTCCCAATATCTTGGTGCCCAGGAAGGAATTCTTGAGCCTGATGCAAATCTGGACTACAATACTGAGATTTCTGATTCAGCCAGACATGCAGATGCTTCAGAAAGCTCCAAACAGATGCAGCGTAAGAGGACACCTTGCAAGTATGGAAGTGGCTGTTACAGGTAAAGCAAAATTAGTACTAGCTTGGTCTAGCTTGTTATTCAGAAATAATGTATTAACTATGGAAGAGAAAACTGCAAAGTTGTTATAAGCTTTGATTTGGAAAAAAATCTTTTGTTGAACAGGGGTCTGATGAGAAACAAATAGCAGAACACTAATTTTAGAAGGCTAAAAGGAGGAGCCAGGATGTCTTGCTAACTCCTAATACAACCCAAACAAGGGATGAAGTACTTGAGCAAACTAAAAAATGAAGTGTTGCAGGAAATAAAATATAAAGGTCCATTATAAAAGGAAAAGAAATAAAATACCTGTGTGTATGGTATGAGGTACTAGCAGGGAGAAGAGATGTAAAAGGTTCAAATGCCCAACACAGACCCTGTAGGTTTCTTTTTTTTACCCGATGAGACTTATATGAAAGATTATTGTGTTTATTGAAGTTACTGCCTGCTTTGTGATCTGAATGTTTAAAATACTTACTATTTGTCATCCATAAATAATCAAGAATTTCTCTTATTATAACTTGGTGTTTCTGCAGTTTTTTTAAAGCTTTTAGTCACCCCTAAAACCAGAACAAAGCAGACTTAGAACTCAAGGTTCACCCTTATCTGGACAGTCTTCAGAAATACTGCAAGTGAGGAATAACAGGGGTTTTTCCTCTTCTTTTCACTCATATCCTTTCAGGATGGACGTGGTAGAAGGTTTGTCATACAAATGTTCCAGAGAAGTTCCAAAATACCAGTGCTATGTGCCTGGCCTCCTACTAGTTCTTTCTGCCCAGAAAAGATCTGTGGTGTCCTGTGGTGTTATATGGAAGGAAAGGCTGAAATCTAGAGGTGCTCTTGAGTTTAGAAAATGCCCAGTGACCTGTGAACTACATTTAGGAGAAGGTTTTGAGCTCTAGATAATCCCATGTACTTCGTAAATACAAAAGACAAGGCTGATCCAGGAAACAGCAGATCCTGTGACTTTTTTTATCTTCCCCCAAGGGGTTTCAGCAATAACAAAAGCAGTGAGTTTGATTAGGAACCAAACAAGCACAAGTGACTGGCTTCCTGTATGTTTGGTGGGCCTGATGCTGAGATAACTGAATATCAAAATGGTAAAGCTCTTGTGTTCATGAGCACATCACATGTCG
>VYZP01037419.1:0-21621 GCA_013400635.1 Hypocryptadius cinnamomeus | reverse complement strand
ACATATGGAAGAAATCGAGGTGTGATCCATATCTCGGTCTGGTTTTAAACAAAATCTGATTGTGTTCACATGCAGACGAGATCCTCCTCCTGGGAGTCAGTCACTTAGCTGCCAGAATTCCTGTCCTTCTGGCAGGGATGAAGGATAAATGAAATCCTTCAGCTATGCAAAAGCAGAATATTTTAACACAAGAAGAAAAGGCCAAGGAATTGAAGGCATTTATAGTTGAGAAGAACTTGGCCCATGCAATTCTCCAAAATCTTGAAATTAGTGATAGACAACATGTATTTAGAATTGTAAGATTGGCTCATGATACTGCCTCTGCTGCCAGAAACTGTCCCCAGAGAAATTAAGATTTTGAAAAGAGATCCTGAAATTGCTGTCGGAGGGAGATTACAGATTCTCCTTCATGAGCAGAGGGATGGCTTGTATTGATAATACAGGAGGAGCCAGAAAAAAACCAAACAAAATCTCCAAAGCTAATCTTTGTCCTCCTAGAGGATTACTACCTAAACTCAGTTACAAATAAATAGGCAGCCAGACTAAAAGTTTGCTTTCCCTTCTCAGACAAAGGTCTCTTCTGTGAGATTCATAAAGCACCAAATGGCAGAGAAGCAGCAGCAGAAGCCAACACTCCAGTTCTAAACTTGGCTCTAACCATGCATCCTTCCCATCCCTGAAGTATTAACTCTCCTTAGCATCCTGTTATTTCCTTAACACATACACTGTGTTCCACTATTAAAAGATTATTCAATACTACAGCAATTTTATTACTTTCATCACAATTCCTCTCCTTATCTTCCTTCCAACCTCCTTATTTTTTCATTCTCAACAGTTCATCTATCAGTCTTGCTCATACGTCAGTTTACCACTACATACCTTCGTGTCCTAGCCTCAAAATACATCCACCTCTGAAGATCTTTTTAACTAGTACTCGAGAAGTTGAGCTACTAAGCACATCAAATCCTGCTGAAGGACACAAACAACAGACACTACCATGTACATTCACTGCCTTCCTTATTACCCCAACTATCAAGACTTGATCCTGACAAGATATTACTCAAAAATCTCAAAGATTTCATGGAGCAGGACTGGCTGATGATCACAAAGTTAGTACAGATGTCTGACAGAAATTGGGTGGAGGGCTGCAGGGAATGGAAAAAGTTAAGTACCTACATTATTCTTGTAAAGTAAAGATGGATCAAGAAGCTTCACAGACCATACGGAGGAAAAAGTAAGCAAGAAACAGACAAGAGAATGCTTTGCTTTTTTAAAATGGACTTTCTCTCAATTACAAACTGCTGTAGAAAGCCATTACTTCAGAATACTCTGAGTTGGAAGAGAACCACAAGGATCAAGTCCAACTCTTAAGTGAATGGTCCATATGGGGATCCAACCCACAACCTTGGTGTACTTAGTACCATGCTCTAACCAATTATCAGCAGCTAAGAGCTGCTGATAGCTCTTGTTTGGGAGCTTTAAACATTTTTAAATATCAAGTGACCTGCTGCTGACTTCATGTGTAGTGAACCTCAAGCAGGATGACACAAATGGGTGAGCAGAAGGTCAGAACAGAAGGCTGAGAACGATACAGAAAGCACAAAGAGACTGGAAAAAGAATTAGGAGTCACAAAGGTATGACAGACTTCTGCAACTTGAGTGTACAAGGAGGCAAGAGTGCGTATCACACCATGGGAAAGATGTCAAAAAAATTGAATGATTCCTTCCACAGAGAAGCACAGAGGACTAGTAAACATCTGCTGATATCTTCCAATACCTACATCCTAGCCTCTTCCCTGATTTGAATGGAGGTCTATATTTACAAGTAACTAATATAAATGAATCTCCAGAAGCACCTGTGACAGTGCATGGCACTTTTCTGACAGCACATCTCAGATCTTGAAAGCACACTTCAGGATGTGGGCTTCACACCATACCCTGAAGTGCCCTTAGCTGAGACTCCCCACAGCAGCAAGGCAACTGCACCACTGTGGTCCCCCACAATCCCTCAGGCATGGCTGAATGCTACAGGGGCACTAGTAAAGAAACAAAACCACACAACCACATTTGAAAAGGTAACTAAAATAATAAAAAATTCATTGTATGAGTTATTTCATACAACCTTTCAAAGTTGTTACATATGTATACAAGAGGCATGCCCTGACTCCCTTCAGAAAGCAGTTTTGGCAGGTAGCATGCTGAAACACCATTTTATTACTGCTTATTATTGCACATGCCAGTCCTGGGTGCCAGTACCAGAGTCTCTCCTGCAGCTAAGTCTCAGAAGATTACAAGAACATTTTTGTGAATGGGAACTGGTTTGTAATATAAACCATCACACAGACATGGGAGCATATGCTTATAACCAGTTTGCCAAAGACTACCAACCATACGCTGTGCCATACAGAAAATACCTTCCAGCAGCATCACACGTCTTTTTTTATTTTTGCTAATAAGTCTTATTAGCACACCAGAATAGAAAACATCATTATACATCCTAGACATTTTCAATACCATCCTTAAAACTTGAGCACAAATATTTTGGAAAAACTGTGGAGAAATTCATACTCGTGAAGAGGGGGAAATAAAGGGAAAATTAAATAAAGGGAAATGAAAAACTGAGCTCAATTTGGCAGTGAACTGAACGGGAAGAAGAGTACCCCTTCCCCTAGCCAGAGCTCCTCTGCAACGTGCTCTGCTCTGCAGCATGCCCAGGATGATACGCTTGGAGCAGGCAGTCTCAGCTTGCTGTATGCTGTGGTCAGTGCAGTGTGTCTGCAGACAGTGCATACACAGAATACAACTGCACAAGCTGGACTGTGCATTCCTTAGTTCAAAGTCCACATTTCTATTTACGTCCCTTTTGTAGCTTTATGCAAAGATCCTACAAACTACACAAGCATACACAGTGTCGTGCATAAAACTTGAAAACCTCAGCTGTAACTCCATTGTAATAACTAGGCTATATTTCCTGGAAAAATGCATTAACACAGTTCTTCTTAACAAATACCCATTTCTACCAAATGATGCAGAATCAAAAGGCTAAAACAGTTTCCCTAAGGTAAATAACTGCGAAATTAAGTTTTACAAGACTAAATGAAATTTCCATACCCTGGAGCGATATTACTTGTTGCTCAGAGGTGACACACTATTTTTAGGACCATGACATGAGCTGGATTACTTCTAGTACACTTTGATTGAATTTTCAGAGTTAAACATTTGTCACTCCCATCTATCTAGTACAACTGCTGCTCTAAATGCTCAGCATTGTCATGAGCCAGTTCTCTCAAGGTTTTTTTTTGGAGAAAAGCTTCAGTTAAAGTTTCAGCATGGAATCTATATACTCTTTGATTTTCATCTGGTAGGAGAAAAAATCACCTCTCTTTGAGCTCTAGTTACATGCCTCTATTATGACCTATTCTAAACTTATCCCCTGGCATAGCAAACGGAATTTCACTAAATGCATAGATAGATATTGGACACCTTGTTTCCACTTTGAGCTCAGTATCGAAGGTAACACTTACCCCTAGTAGTATGACATTAAATCAAGAATAAGTTTTGTGTTTCCATTCCATGTTTTACTTGCTCACACCCCTTTCTCTCCACCTACTGTCTCCCAAAGAACAGCAGAGGCCTATGCCTCCTGCTTGCAGTCCATTTTGACAGCTGAGCTGCAGCAGAGCGCAGCACTGCACAGATGGAAGGGGAACAGAATGTGCAAAGAACCTCCCAGCTAACGGAAGATCTGTTTTAGACCTTGCTATTCGATTAAAGAAAACCAGAGGAAAAAAGAAAACAAACAAATAATATTTTTTTAAAAACACACCAGAAAAACCCCCCAAAACAAACCACCAACCCACAACTATGGCACTTAAAGCAGCTATTTAGAAAAACATTCCCTAAAAATATGGTCTCCATGTATACCAAAGCATGTATACACATAGTACCCCTAGTAGTCCCAAAACATTAAAAAATCCCCAATTTGGTAAATGATTGGATAGTTACCAACTTAATGACCAATTGTATAAGCAAAGTATAAAATATTTTATAGCCATGAAGTGTATAATGTGAGCTGCTGATAAAGACTGCTTAACTTCTGAAGAAATAAAACTAAGTACTTACCACAGTGGGATTACCACTGCTGATCAGCTGGCTGACTTCATGAAAAATGCTTTTGCAGTCGATTGATTTGTCTAATGAACCCCGTTTCACTATCACCGCTACCGCTAATAAAATCTGCTCCCGAACATACTTTTGAAGGCTGTAAACAACATTGCACAAATGTAATTGCAAGTAATTCTGGACATCAATGCTCAATAAAATTTCAAATACATTTCTTTTTCAAATATCTTGTGTGAATTCATAAGGGAAAGCTGACAGAAGTTAACTGCTAAGACTAAAAGACAAATTATTCTTAAAATTATCTTGGCACTGCTTCCTAGGGAAACGAAAATGATAGCCCAGATTTCATGCAGAATCCTAGATGTTCAGAGGTGTACTTACTTAGGCCTTTGTAAGACATAGGTTAGAAGGAATGTTCGCAGTGACTCAATGCTAGCTTTTTCCAAGAGAATCCATTCTCTTACAACTGCTTCCATTATCGCTGTAGCAGCTTGAAAAAGGACATAGTCCACTTTACTAGTTTCTGTGGGAAAAAACAAAGGCAACTCGAGTATTAGAAGGCATGTATTCAGCTTGAATGTGCTTCCAACAAAAAAAAAAGGAACTTACTATCATTTATTATCATTTATTATTAAATAGAATATTGTTGCTATGAAAACAGAGAAGGAATTTACAACTCAAAAGGGGGAGAAATAATCAATAACCCAATTATCAAATTGTCTGGTATTATTCAAGTCAATGACCTAGGAGAAAAGTTGTCTGTGCTGGGAGGCTGGTTCAAAGAACGGGAATAAGAATGCTAACACAATGTGGGGATAAAATAAACAAGATGACAGATTTAGTTCCAATAGACTAATTAATAAAAGTGATTAATCTTACAGACGTGTAAAAGCTGAAAATTTCGGTTTGCCTTTGAAAAAACAAATAGTGCATAAAAGTACATGTATTTCATGGGTAATACAAAGAAGCAAATCCACTTACACTTAAAAGTAACATTTGTGCTTAATTATCCAAGCAAAACTTTTATACCATGGTGTATTTAAAGTGTTCTACATCATGTTCAAGTTTCCAGATTTATTTTGAGTTAACTAAAACATAAATTCTGACCACAGTGTGGGAATCCTTTGCCATTATTATCTGAATGTGGGATTACTACGTATGCAGATGCACTAAGGAAAGTATAAAAGTATATTAGGGAGAAAGGTTAACAGTTTGGGTGATTACAAAATACAATTTAAAGAGAAATGCCAGAATATGAATATAACTTCTATGATGCTAGAAAGCTACAGAGACATTTTTTGTTGTTGTTCCTTTGCTTTTAAAAAACTTAACTTGGAAATAGCTGGTAATATCTCAGAAGCCAGTTTCAAAACAGTCTAAGCTTCGCAGAAAGGATTTTCAGAAAGGGTGCAGCCACAGGGTGGCAAAAGCATAAAATATTAAATAAAATTCACAAACAAGAAGCAGAGTTTGAGCTATAGTGGTTGGCCTACCAGGACTAGAAAAAGTCTGTTTGAAAAAACCTCAATGATGAGATGAAGGGCTTTAAATTAATACAAAACAAACTTCCTTGCCCCAATTACATACACACAAGTTTATAATATAAATTTCCTTTATATGCAAGTTATATATCAAAGACAGCAGCTAATATGCTAAAATATTTTAAAGTAATTTAATCAGGCTCCAAATCTAAACCCACAGAGGTAAACATGCTTAAATAAAAATAAACCACGTTTAAATCTACTCAGTTTAATTTGGAAAACTAAGTAACCACTTAAGTAAAAGATTAATGCGTATGTCTAACACATATAAAACCAAACTGAATTATTCCTGCATGGGAATTTTAATTCTGGCACTTGTTACCTTGGGCCTTCAGCTTTCCTAGCTGTACAAAGCTCATACACACACAAAGAAAGAGAATGTAATTTAAAAAGGACAGAGTTTCCCCTCTGTGCCAAGTCCCACAGCCGCACAGCTGCGATGGCTGGCACAGAGAGCTGCAGCCCCCGGTGTAAGCCCGTAACCAGCCAGAGCAGCACGATCCTCCACGCAACTTACTAAAGAAACGAAGGACAAGTTTTGCCAGTGCACTGAACAGCTATAAGCCTACAGCAGAATGCAGTGCCTTGTGCTTCCTGGCTTCAACCCCAGGCTTCTAAACAACATAGTAATGGCTGTTCCCCTTTCCCATATGCTCACCTTCTCCATTATTCACCATGTCATTCCTACACTCTTCTTTCCACAAATGACATCATCCTTCTTATCTCTCTCTACCTCCATTCCAGTTCCTGTCTTGACCATTTTTTCCCTCTTTCTTTTAAAAACCATCTACTTGACCCTCTGGTTCCAGCACATCTTCCCTGCACACATCTCTTCAGTACACCTCAAGTCTTTTATTTGTCATCATGGACAACTTGTTTTCCTTCCTGGTTCCTGATTTCACAATCCCTGCCTCTTCTTCCTCAACTCTTAAATCTTAACTACCTGTTCTTTCTGTCCATACTGTACAGCTACTTACTGAGGAAGCACAAAGTTTTGAAAAAGTCTCTAAGTTCCAGACCTCATCATCATAACTGCCTACAATCCCATAAAAAATCTGCCCCCTGTGGAAACATGCTGGATTTTCAATGGGGGTAGCATATGAACAGTTTAAGGATGTAATATATCTAGCCATCCAAAAAGTATTAGAATCAGCATCATATTCCGTTCAACCAGCCACATTTAAGATTTCATGAGATTTCATTATTTATTTCTGATTGATGATGATCCTTAGACCCAAATAGTCTGCAAACAAAGTTACTTAAGGATGTTTTTGCCCACCTTATTTTCTAAAAATCAATGTGAAAACAAGAAGCATCAATTTTTCTGACTCATCAAGCAAAAAGCATGACTGCAGTTTTCCAAACCAGATGGAGTACTTCTATAATATACTAAACTCAGAAGAACCTCATTTGTAGAGAAAAATTTTGGTGTGGAGTGGGTGCAGGAAAGGAAGCACATCCTGGTCTATATATCACAGTGTAACATAGCAGTAAGTCTACAATACTGACAATCATAATATTCATTAATTCTAAGTCTCTAATCCAGTAAATTTATAAATAACTGTTAAAAAATGCTGCAGAATGAATTAAGTATGCAAAGAATATTTTCAACATAATTATAATATTTCTCTGTTCATTCGCAAATCCTTCAAAAGAAAAGTTGCTTTCTGTGGTTTTGGCATGTGTTCTTTTGTGCAAACTTTGAGGTTTCCCCTGTCAGATCTCAGAGTCAGTTTTCATTGAAACTCCCCCTCACCTGTCCCCAGCACTCATATCTGGTCAATACTACAGTGCTGAGCAGCAATCCTACATCTTTACTGGCCCTGTAATTTTCAGATCTAGCTGCCAAACTCTAATAAGTCTCTATAGCACCTGTAAAAACATTTCTCTTCTATAAATAGCTACCCAACCACATTTAGAGCACTTCCACTAAAATCAAAGAAATTTCTGATGAAGAGGCATCTGCCTCTTTCCTTTCTCCGCAGGTATAATCACACAAAATTTCAAATCAATACTGTCTTGCTTCTACCAGGTGGACAGATACTTTTCTAGCTTTTTCCTCTTTTCCTCCAGCTGGGCTGTCAACAGCAACTAAGTTGTTCAACTAGAAACAAACTCTCATTTCAGCACCAATGCAAAATCTGGTAGAAGTGTATAAAATTGCATCATTGGCTGATTTAATGGGAAGCAAGCACAAAGCCAAACAACCACACTACTGGCAGCTGCACAAGCTGCACAGATTAGACAGTATTATTACAATAATCATGTTGCAGAGGAAACCTATTAAATCAGTTTAGGAACTTAGCTACTTGAAGTTACACCTTACAGCTTTGAAACTGACAGAAATAAAACAAAAAAGGGCAGTAATAGGCTTCACCCTCCATCAAAAAGTATCACTCATTAAAATCAAAACTGATGTTCATAGTCCCAGCTGCAAAAGAACAGCACAGTTCCAGTTATAAAAGAATGTACACACCTAAATTCATTTATTGAAACTTACCCAAAATATGTTTGCAGACAGCAAATGGTGATTTTGATTTTCTAAACGATAAGAATATGTGCTCAGCATGTTGGCGTTGTTCATTGTTGATCATGGAAGGTGGTGCCTGAAACAAAAAAAAAAGTTATTCAAGCACCGATTAAAAATGTACTAAAAACAATGTCATGCCAATGTCATGAATGTCAAACACATAAATGTTTGCCTTGTTAAACAACAAAACCCAGGATCTCTTGGCAAAACTGCTTGCTCTCAGGCACTACCTCTTCTTATATATCACTCTGCATTTACATTGCATGCACATAGGTGTGAATATAGAGGTATCAGGCAGAGAGTGAATAATTTAAGTATAGTTTCCTAACAATGCTTCTGAAGAAAGTCAGAAGTCAGATCTAAATTCAATCCAATTATTTTTCTACTCAGACCAAAAATACCACTGCACATCACTAAATGCTGCTAAGCACGCTCACAGTCCTGGAAGCAAAGCACTATTTTTTCTTTAGTTCTGCATTTGTTTTAAAATATGTAGTTGTATAAAAAATTCAGGGGATTTAAAAATTACTACAGATATGGTCTAAAATAAGGTATATACCAGGAACATACTACCCTCTAGTGTTTAGTATTAAAATTGACATCCTGAGGACCGCTGTGATTGAAGAGACAAGTAAGCCCATTTGGGAATGGCTATGGTGGTTGTCAGCTTACACCCATCCCAATATACACCCACCCCATTATATTCTGGGCACCTTGGCTGCTGAGGTAACACCTACTGCTCTTCTGTTGAAAGCCAGCTCCAGGGAGGTTTCTACACAAAAATCAGCTCAAGGTAAAGCATGAAACCATGCAATAACCTGGGCTCCTGTGAGGTGCCTACGGAGCACAGAGGAGCTGCCTGCGCTGCAGCCTCACCTCACTGCGCAACCCCAGCACCCCACACTGCCCTACAAGGTAAAAACAGCCATGCAGAAAGTATCAGCAGCTCACAGCACCACACTGCTCTCCACTTCTGCCGCTAATATTCTCTGACTTCTGCTTTTTGGGATTTATATGAACTGCACATGACATGAGATACTCGTGCAGGGGATCGATACCACAAACAGGGCAAGCAAAACTGATGCCAACCTTTGAGAAAGGAACATGCACACATGTAGGAAGGTCACATCCAAACTGCAAAGTGGGATCAAGGTGACAGCATAGGTTATTGAACTTCAGCTGAACTTCCAAACTCCACATTCCAGCCCTGTCCCTAGCAGTTTGAGAAGACCATGTGTGCCACCTATTTTTCAGTCATGGTTTATATTCACTGCTTTGAGAATAAAAGCACCAAGACCAACGCTTTTAATGTAAGTGAAATACCTTCCAGTAAATAAACCACAAGAAACCTGATTTAACAGGTATTTCTGTGATGCAACCTCAACTCTCCCGCATGCAGCAGGAGCTGTTCCTAATGGGAACAGCTGTTTGTGTTTTCTGCAGTGTGAAGGACCATTCTCCTCCACATGGACTTTAGCTACATTCACTGCAATAGAACCAGCTCTACAGAATGCCAGAAGAATTTGTAGCAGGTTATCAAATGTGCAGGAATGACCTACACAGCAACAGCTCGATACACACTTCACTCAGAGCTGTGGCAAATAAATCAAACCAACAGAAGAAAAGGCAGTTCCCACTTTTTCCCCTCACTGTATGGGCAAGCATTTGTGCAAATGCACAGAGAACCAGACCGGGGAAGTGATTACCAAAAATCATCCCAGATTTTTTCATCTGGATCAGTTTCCCAGTCTGGTTCACCATAACCCAACACAAAAGCCTAAACCAGCACAGTATGGGACATATTGGGTGGTGATAGCCTGCTTTTTTCCAGCAGCAGTTATCATTTTAGGTGCATTTAATCTGCAGTCTCTGTTGCTGTGCAATGCCTGGCAATAGTTTTAAGTCTCAAGGAACACGCAGCTCTGCCCAATGATATTTCACGAGAACTAAGAATCAAATTTCCTGAGACATGTGACTTATTTTAGTAACTTTCTGCTACCAAAAGGAGAGGTCCTCCTACTCCTTTCTTGGTCCCACCTGCATGGTCTTGTTACCTCTTTGCATGATACTTTCTATCGACTAGTCCACAAAAGAAAAACAGGATAGAGGGGAAATCCAGGGGCAAGGGGAATGAACATTTGTTACTCTAATAAGCATCAAAAAGCCAGACAAGTGCCAGAGCCAGTGCAATGATGGGGAGAAAACGAGTGGAGTGACATTTCCCTTTCAACACTACTGACCTTGCAGCTCACAGCTCTGCAGTCCCATGAAGCCTCACTAATTATAGCCATGTTAGAACGAATCCTTTGGGTGTGACAAAGCAAATATTTTGCAATCCCAGGGTCATTTATAGTCACATCCTTAGAGCAAGAAGACCAAATCAGGCCTACCTGATTCAAACTAATTTTGCATTAACACATTGTATTAAAGTTTGCCATACAGAGATCCTATCTATTTTCACTGTCCTGTAATACTTAAGGGCACTTTCAGGGATATTAGCTGCAAACTATGGCACCACTAAAAAAACAACCAGAGAAGTTTAATGGGAAATACTTCCTTCATGCTTATAATAACTAGAAAGTAAATCTCTTGTTTTATATTATTGAAGCTCTTCTACTTCTCTGAAGTCCAGTTACAGAAGACATTTGACACCTTGGAAAGGCATACAGCACATCATATTCCTGTATTAATTTTTTAAATGACAATAACTTAATAATACATTACAAACTTCAACTCTCAAAACCATCCAGAGCGGACAAGTGCAACAGTTAAGGTTTGAACTGTACTGTAAAGCCACCAGAGGGAGCTTAAAGCTCACAGTCTACTGCCTTCACTGCATTCAGACAATATTTATCTGTACAACGAAAGTAAAGTCCAGCTAATTTTTGTTTTAAAGAAAAGGCCAGCATATACATATTCTGTGCAAATTTCACATTATAAGAACACTGTCTCAGGGAGCCTAAGAGCCCTGTACCCTGGTGCCCAGCACCTCCTTGGCACAATAGGATTAGAAACATACCCAAAGTATTCATCATGTTTGGAATGTCCCCTAGAGCACACACATCCATTCACTGTGTTCTAATTGTCTCCTTCAAACCCTTCTCTACTATCCAACTTACAAGGAATTAAAACACAGTAATGTAATGAGCAGGTTCTTTTGGCATACTGAAACCATTTGCAGCTATATCACTTTCCTTTCTGTACTGTCTGATATTACCTCTAACCATCTGTTCTCTCTTGTGTCCTGCAAGTTACCTATAAAAACTTCTCCTGAAAAATAATCATCTTTCTGATTTTAGCATAACAAGCCACTGCCCCATAAGAAGAGAGTTCCTATGTAACACAGCATTATAAATAAAATTACAACCTTTCAACTACCAAAGCTGTATGGATACAGAAAAGGACCAGAAGCAGCAGTGCCCACAAAAAGGATCCAGCAGGACTACTGTTTCATATGGCAGCTATCCACTCAAAGAAAAGTGAAACAGAAAAAAGACAAGACTAGAAACACTGTAGCAGACTAGTACTAACACTTGCAAGACCACTAAACTTACCTGAAAGCCTGGACAACTCCTAAGAAAGTAATGTAACTGCAGAAGATGAGAGACCAACTGCCATGGAAAGTACACGCATGACTAGGAATCAACTGTTGATGTACATGTGGGAAGAATAAGAGCTTTGGGATTTTCTTCTATTTTCAATAGGAGTAGTCAGATGCATACAGAGGAACTGAACCTACACATACATATTCAGAAACACCTGCTTTAACCAAGCATTTCCTACCTCAGCAACACATGTTTTAAAAATACAGTGTAATTATGACTTACTTGCCCGGATGGAAAGTGCCAAAAAATTAAAGTAATAGATACAAAGCATAGATACAAATAGAAAGGAAGCGAACAGGTTGCAAATACAAGATATTCATTAAGACTAAAGCTGAAGTCACCCTGTATTTGCCACAAACTGGCTGTAGAAGTAACACCACATCCACTTTAGAAGTCTGCTTTTTTAGCTCCTTCCTCTTATCTGAAAATACCTTTTGCTTTAAAAAAAAAAAAAATGCATCAAATTACACCCTCCCAAGGTCTCGGAACCTCCTCTGGTCCAGGTGATCCTGAGAACGTGTTAAAAGTCTCTTTTCCTCCAACCCGGCCATTAAAGAACGAGTCAAAAGTCTTTGGCTCATGGTCTCAAGGTTGTTCATTATCTTTTATCTAAAATACTTTCTCTCAGACCCACAGAGGTCTGATCTGCACGTCTGTGCAGGGCACATTCCCCTCCCCTGGGGCCGACATTGTCTTTTATACTATAATCTATGTATTTGATATTTACAGNACAGAGGTGGTAACTTGTTCCATGGGTCAAACTCAAAGACGCAGGGGTCTTTGGCTGCATGCCAGGGTCTCTGACCCCACTGCCAGGGCTTCAAACCCTCCTAGCTGGGGCTTGGATCATCCAGGACTGTCAAGAGACATCCTGGGTTCCGACACCAAGCGATTCTGTTTAAGCAGTTTCATGTCAATCATCACAGATATACAAAATACAACTTTTTTGATCATACATTAGAAGTTACATTATTTTCTTAGTGGCTTTAATCACAGAACAGAATTGCAGAACCACGTAATAATTTGAAGGGACCTTTAAAGGCCATCTAGTCAAACCCCCCATCATGGGCAGAGACACCTTCACCTTCCACCCAACCAGGGTACTCAGAGCCCCATCCAATTTGGCCTTCAACATTTCCAGGGATGGGGCATCCACAGCTTCTCTGGGCAACAAGTGCCAGTGCTTCACCACCGTCACTGTAAAAAACCTCTATCTTCTTTCAAGGCCAATAAAAAAAGACTGAATTGGCTTCTGACTACGAATCTTGACCTCTTCAATACCTTACAACACCTTGTTGAAGTTGATTGTTTAGTAGTTTCTTCTAATATCAATATGGATTCCAGAGAATATTTTACTTACTGCTTACTTAAGACACTGACAGTATCTTAAAAGTAACAACTTCTACCATTCAAGTGACAGCATTATTATGAAAATCAATAACGGAGTAGTTTTTTATTTAAATATTAGTTAACCAGCTTGCATTGGTACTTCTGCATCAAAATTTTGCTAAGAAAAATCCTGGCCATGATCAAAGACAAACATAAGAAAGGATGGGGTGAGCAGCGTTCATTCCTTGCAGGGAAAAAAAAAAACTTGCTAAGACAAAATTTGATTTTTCACTTTTGCTATGGCAAGACAGCACTGAATACAACCAAAGTCAGCATCTTCCTACAATTACACAGGGGGAAATCTGCAAATTAACATGTCACAAAGAACACTCACACACTCCTCCAGACTTCACTGCTTGGGAGAACACAGAGAGAGTACACTGGAGTGTTTTAAGCTGACACCCACAGTATTCCCACCTACCAAAAAGGTCCCCTATGAACAGCACAGCCTAAACACTAGGAGGATTATGGAAAGGCAAACATGCCTATTGAGAGAATTTTCTTGGCTTAAAAAAAAAAAAAAAAAAGGATCAACTTGCTTGTACCTGCTAGTACTAAAGCCAAGTAGGAGCCCTTCTTGCCAAAGGCAATGTTTATGTCTGCAAGTGAAGTACATTACAAACTTGACAAGAGCAGAAACAAAAATCTGATACTTCTACTGAAGTGTGACTTCATAAAATTCACCACAAACTCTCCAAACTGAGCTTCCCAAATACATAGGGGAATTATGCCTTTCTTGCAGTCAAAAGGTGCAATAAATCTGTCCCCAAACTCTGGTCTGTGGGCCACTCTCAGCTTATGAAAACCCAGTTCAAGACATTGTTGTTCTTCAGAATGGTGTCTTGACTCTGTGCTGCAGAGAGCCTGGGAAACCCAGGGGGAAGAGCTTAGGAAACAGATCTCTGTCAATATACAAGGATAAGCAAAAGCCACCACAGATGGCAATGGCACTGCTGGGTCTGGACTTTGCTGACAGCCACCATCAGGCAAGACACGCTCAGAAAAGCAGGGAATAAAGGAAGCCCAGATGGTTTGCCAACATGTCCCAGCAGGCAGGGAAGCCAAGTAATAGTGAGGCATATGCAAAGGAGAAAGATCATGAGTGAACTTGAGAACCATGCGCAGGGGAACACCATGTGATGGTGACAACATAGCTGAGGAGTACAGGCAAAAAATAGAAGGAGAAAGAGAAAAAAAGGGAGAAAACAACATGGGCCAAGCAATAATTTTTAACTAGTACACATACTGCATTTAGGACAACTAAATACATTACTCCACCCATGTAAGCAGTTGTTACAGCTGCAACATAACTAAATAATCAAAAGCCATTCAATTTTAAATTAATGTGCTCCTCTACCAAGATGACCAAAACCCACTAAAAACAGATTTCTATATCTTAAATAACAAAAATACCTTGAAGTAATTACCCCCCAAAATAGTTCCGCTGTATAAGCAATTTATACAAAAGAATCAGACTCAGAAAAAGATTTCCAAGTTTAACTCTACCAAAGTCATACCAGGCAACATGCCCCAAGACTGACTTCCGTGAAGTCAAGCCATAACAAGTGTCCATTCCAATTTTAGCAGTAACACCTTTCAAGTGTTTCAAATAAGCTTTTTTCCTACAATATAACCCAGCACACCCAAAAACTGTCACTTGTCTTATTAAAGTAGCTAATCAAAGAGATTAAATGCAGAGGTCAGGCACAGAGAACTGGACAATTAGCCACACTTTTGTTCTTAGATATTCACCCTACTTCTCTAGCAGACATTGATACCTAATGATGCAAAGATGTCTTGTTCTCTCATGAAGCAGATGCCACAAGCTAACAATTCAGGCTAGATGAAGATGCTCAGCTCTACAATTGCTTTACAAGTAGATCAGACATTCCAGCTTTGGGCACAAGGCCAGAAGGAATTTAAAACAACTGATAACAACAACAGCTTCTGCTGTCCCAGTCAGATCAGTCACGACATGACTGCCTAGCTTTGAGTAATAGTTCCTACAGAAAACTCAGCTGGCACAAAAAACATCTCCAACTATGTTCCAATGACTTCCTTCACACTTACTATTTTGAATAATCATTTAAATTACAGCAGTGACTCAGCCTCCAATTCAAAGGATACCCAAGATTATTTTGAAGATTGGTGAGAAAGATGCAATAAATAACTTCCAACCAGAACTGCACTAGACAACATGGTGGAGATTTAAGACTTTCTGAACAAAAACTTCCTTTGATTAAAAAAAAAAATGGCTTCTCCAAAAGTAATTATGACTTGAATTATTTAAACCCCAAAGTGCCCAGTATTTTTCAGATATATATTTGGAACAAATGTGTGACTGCTGGAGGAATTGCCTCCTACACATCTACTCACTCACATCTTGCTTTCATGCAGAAACTTAACAATAGGGAAAAAAGACTATTTTTTCCTCATCAACTTCTGCTTTATATTTTGAAGCTGAAATATGTTATTAAGTCTTTTGCAAGTAAATCAGGAGACAAATTGTAGTTTGTAATAAGAGCTATTCTCAGTTTAGTAATGTTCTTGTATAAGATACTATATATATATATACACATTAACTGACTAAAGAGCCAAAGTAAATCATTACCATCAATAACAAAACATCTTCTGAGATAAGACTTCTCTCCAAGGCAAGCAACAAACACTACTGAGATTTTACTTCTCTGCTAACAATTTGACCCACAAATACAGACGATTACAGGCTCACCACTGAAATTACCCTTCCTTTATGTGCACAACACAGCTAAATCTGAGAAATATCCCATAATGGATATTTAGCCTACAGTAGTCTGGCTGTTGATAGTGAGAAGATGAATACTGACATGAGGCTACAGTTCAGACCCTTAAATTAAATGTTATTTATTTTCTAATCTTTACATTCACTGTTCTAACATTTCAAAGCACAAATGAGGACTGGCCTGCAGTTCTGTTTGGAAAAATAACTTTTCTAAAACATCTGACTGATGGCAATGGGAAAATCCACATGGTCCCTTGAAGTCAGTAAGATTCAACTATGCAACAAGAAGTCAATCCATGTATGCCAGAGAAAGCTCAATCAAAACAGAAAGTGTGACTCACTATGAAAGAGGACAAAGATAAGAAAAACACCATAACTACACAGAACAGTTACAAAAAACCTCATTGTTCCAAATCCAAACCTTTTCAAAGCATTTAATGTTAACAACTCACTTTGACTTCAGTAAAAATAGCACATCACGACTGTAGTAGCACAGGAACCCTAAAAATATGTTACTAAAGGATACAAAAAGTCAAAGTGCCCTTACCACAACTCCATTCAAGCCTCAAGTCCTGCTCTCCTGCTTCCTTTCATTGTGTAAAGGAAAAATCTTCCTATTAAGAGATGGGAGATTCAGCAGAAAATAATCCCCCATGCATTCTAGCTACTCCTCAAGTATCACAGGGCTGGTGGTGGCTGGCCTTAAATTCTGAATGATAGCCAGTTTGCAACCTGACCATTGCCTGGAGCTGGAGTGAGCTTGGCCTCCTTATCCTGAATTAAGAAAGAGAAGAGTTGGCAGAAATGAACCAAATTTCTCCCTCAGCTACCACCAACTCCAGCTGCTTCTCTCTTTCCCCACAAGGAGGCATGGAAGATACACAGGTAATAGGTGGAAAGGAGTCCCAGCACCAACACACACCACAATCCTCACTGCAGGATGGACTATCCCCATGACAGGTCCTGGTTCTCCAGCAAGAGAGAACCTAGCCTATCCACAGCCTCTGAAATCCTGATTGCAACTCCATCATAAGATTCAAGTGGCTCACCTTTGTATTGCTCATTTCTGTGTCTATAAGACAGCACAGACTCCACTTAAAAAAATGTGCCAGGATAGTACACAGTGAATTTCAATAGAAAGTTTGAAGTAAAGAAAGAACCATTGTGATCACTCTTCAACTAGACAGGAGATCATAATAACGCTGGTAATGGCAATACTCATTTTCCAAAGTTCATAACTTCAGATGTACACAATATACAACCCATTTATCAGGCTCACTACACATCAAATACAGTCAGTATCTGCTCTCCTTCTGCAAAAGAAACCTTCATATTGTGTGTGAAGAAGTGTCTTATACTATCTTTTTTTTTCTTATTGTCCAATTTCAAATTATACTTTCTGAAAGAACAGCTATAACCACCCATTGCTGTAAGGGTGGCATTACTTTTACTTGCATGTAACCTTCTACAGTGAGCATGTGCAGTGGAGTGAGACATCACACGGGTCAGCTCCATGCACCTCACACCCCAAAACACAAGACATAAACTGAGATAGTGATAAATTTTGATTTCTGAGCGTTTTAGGCTTTGACTCCCATCAAAAAGGCATTTCCTCCCACCAAGCTAATGAAGAAAGGCAGGCACACAGGGCAGCCAGTTTCCCTGCCAAAATTCAGAGTTTAGCACTTCCTCCACCATCACTCTCATTAAAATGTCAAAACCATTTTGTCCTATCATAGTTATTTAGTAAGAGTTGATTAAAAGCAAGATAAGGAAGTTTTTAAATTTTATCTAAATTTGATGTGGAAAACTCCTTTGGTTTATTGTACTTTCAAAATGGCATGGCCTAAAACGCCCGCCTTTATTAATGGCTTTTAACTGTTAGGGCACTAATAAAACCTACAGACACAAATCAAACACACACAAAGTACAATATTTGAATAATGTAAGAAAACAGAATAAGATACAGACAGATACAAGGTACAGACAAGAAATCAAGGTTTAGCAAAAAAGAGGAGCAGAATAGAGGCCAGAGGAGGAAGTTCATAACCTGCATTAGGTGGAAGATAAGAAAGCCAAGATAATTTGTGAAATAGAAATTAATTTTGTGAAGAGAATAACATCTTTCACTCAAACCCAGGAAAAATTATAAAATTTCACTGAACACACCTCGAAAAAGGTTCTTCCCCAATTTGCCCACACTGGGAAGCAGCAAAAATCCATCTAGAATTGTACATACTTGAGACAGTAAGATGTTTTCTACTTTTACCTTGCTTCACCACTTTGTTCCACTCTTGCAAATACAGCCTGAACCATGATACTGGAGAAGTTACACATCTCTGTATTCATCCTCTGATACACAGGAGAGCAGACACATGACACATATTTTGAGAAAACTTCTTATAAACATGAGTTTCCTATGATAAAGTTGGGGGTTTTTTAATCCCTACAGAAATGTTTTGGGATTTCATTTAGAAGATGCAATTTTTAGGACTCCCTTAAAGTGAGTGCCTGAGCTCACACTAAGAAACCTGCACAAATTAGCCAAGTCTCAAGTTCTGAACAGTCAAAGTGCTCCACATATTCAGGCTCCACTGAAAAAATGATAATGAAGAAGTGTGGTCATAATCATATATTTTATTCTCAGCCCTCTTAGAGGGAACATTACTTAAATTAACAGAAGACTAGCTCCAGAAACAATATTGTTATTTCTCTTGATATTAGAATTTAATATTTATGTATTCCCCACTAAACAATTCATTATTCTGAAGCTATCCAACATCTGTTCCTAAACCCACTTCAAATAACCTCACAAAACAAAGGGTTTGCAGCTTACCCTCCCTAATTCTCTCAGGAAGAAGCACATTTGTTTTTGTGCTTGGGCATTGGTGCTTGCTGTTGACAGCTGAGGAAAGCACTATTCATACTCTTGCCGCCAGAAAGGAGTGCGCCTGTTTTGTAACCTTATTTGCACATTTCCTCAATAACAATGCAAGATGTAGTCACCTGGGAAGCTACCAAGACCATGGTTGAAAGAGAAGTCAAATAGCAGCAACATTATTAGTAAAATAAACAGTAGATGCCAGTGGCCCAAGAGATGAAAAAGCTAAACTAAATGCGAACAGTTAAGACCTTGATGAAAAACAAAACAAAAACCAAAACAAAATGATGATGCAGAAAAAACGCAAAGCTCTCTTTGCACCTAAGATGAGTGAAGGTTAATATAATACTTTTCAGCCATGGCTTCAACAACACACAATTCACCTTTACGGCACCTAGAATCAAACCAGCAGCTAGCTGCACAGGGGGAACACATTCCTTCCCCCCCACAGGGCTGCAGTCCTGTGCAACAGATATACAGGCTGCCACTTGGGGATCTCCAGCTCCTACATATACATAGAGATGCTGTGGAGACGTCCTCATGAAATCTACCAGTGACAAATGTGTAAAATGTGGCTTTTAGATGAGGGGTGTAACACAAGAGGAAGCCAACTGAGCTGTAAGGTGAAACCCAGAGCAGGCAGGCAGGGTCTGCCAGCACCAACATCAACTATGTGAAGTCATGGCAAGATGAGCGAGCAACTGACTTACGGGACCATGTGAATGCCAGGACCACCAATACAAGACCAAGCTGTGGCAGATCGGTTTTGGGGAAGTTCACAACAAAACCTTGAAGCCCAGCTATTTGCAGAAGCAAACAAAATTATCAAAAGGAGAAGAACCTTTGCTGCTTGCCCAAGGCAGAGAAGTGACACATGTAGATGCTGGGCTGGAGAGGATGACACTTAACCCCACATCACCAGCTTGGATACCTTCCACCAGTCCCCAGACAAGCAGTACACAGAGATATGACTTCTGTTGTGCTGCCACAAGACACAGGTGGCAGTTCTGCTGTAACTCATCAATGAGCCAGTGTGGTTTGTGCTTGTACAATTGTTTCTGCTGCTTATTAGTTCTGATACTGCTTGCACGCCATCACTAATGCGACAATTAATGATAGCTGGAACGTTGCTTTACAGTAATAAAGGAAGGAATAACTGAGTGTTGGTTGTCATCCAATTGCACCACTGATCTTTGTGCAGACCAATGCTTAAGTCTCAGAGCCACAGATGTTCTGTGGCACAAGTCAACGCACCAGCCTCTGGAGTACACACAAGGATTTTCACACTCCGTGTTAATGATGCTGCAACACATTTTTTGAATTCTGCAAGTTGCCCCTGCCCTCCTTCACACACTGTTGGAGCAAAAACCTATGCAGCCAGGATATTTACTTGTGATGTGAATGAGTAAAATTCAAGGTCCTTCCAAAGCAGCCTGAAGAAGGGATAGAACATGGCTCAATCACTTCCTTGTGTCTTAAAAACTATCAAATCACGCATTTCCAAAAAACTTGAAATACAAAGTTGAGGAACATACCACTCATTCCAATGCAATATCACATCGCTTTTCTGCAGCTCTTCAAATGAACAGATTTCAAAACACATTTGTGAAGGATGCTGGTATTATTATTTTCCATCATTACAAAAGGATCCTAGTCTAAGTTGACAGTAATGAAGAGGGGTTGCCTCTCCAGAATTCCAAGGCTGTGGTGCTTGGAGATCTTCCATTCCTTCCAGCCATGTTAATTCCTCTCCGTTCCTAGACACACATTACTACCCTGTGCTAGCTTTGGCAACTGGCAAGTCCTTCTGACAGCCAGTCCAGCTCACCAACCTAGCAGGTAATCAATCCAGCAAAAAGACAAGTAATGTTTTTTCACTGCCACTTGGTGTTAGGCTGGTTTAAGCTCCTGTGAAAATACAGCCTATGTCACACTTCGAAGCCTAGGACTGCAGATGTTCTTCACCATAGCCAAGGCTTTTGAAATCCCAGAGACAGCCATCACAAACTGTAAAATTCCATGGCAAAACACCTTTCTGCACTTCACTGATTTCACAGCCACAGATTAATTACACAAAGCCTTCAAGAGACCCTGGCATAAGGCATATTTCCAACACTACCATAGCTGTGCCTCTAGCATTTTGCACAGCTGCACATAACACAGCTGGCCTGAACGACAACAAAGAGTGAAATTCATAATTTCAGCACAAATCATGATATCCATTTAGCTTTCTTCATATTCACTTTTGTAGTTCTGCAAATTTTGAATTTGGTAGGCACCACTATACCAACTTATCTGACTTACAAAGTAACAAAAGCAAAACCCATTATTCACTTGCTCCTACATTAACTTAAATAACTTTTTAATGTATTTCCTACTGAAAAAAAATCAGTTTTGATTTGAAAAGAAAGAGAATTGTATATGCTACTTCCTAGGTAGTTTAACAACATAATTTGACCAACTTTCTTCCAGGAGCATAGGCAAGCTCTCTCATCTCAGTCAAGATAGTAGAATTGTCTCTAATGCAACACAGTGAAAATTACTTTAATTAAAAGACACTTTTCTCCCTGAATTCACTACCCAATCTAGCTCACTACGCAACCACTCAGGTGGGTGTACTATTATCCTACGTTTTGGCAGAGCCAAAGACAGCACTGAACAGCAGCCACTCATTGTTATGACTCTGAAGGAGGAAAGTTTGGGGTTTTCCTTTTTGGAGGACAGGAAAGAGGAAGAAGAGGGACAATTCAAAGTATATCCTCTTGTCAATTTTCCTTCATTCCCTAAAATCC
>VYZP01037394.1:0-10609 GCA_013400635.1 Hypocryptadius cinnamomeus | reverse complement strand
ATTGAAATATAAAATTCAGGTACTGCATGTACGTTTCATAGCAGTCATTTACTATCAATTTTTTTTACATACTGTGCAAGGCACTTGAATGATTTTTAAGTGAGGTATACAACATTTGTGGGTTTGGATCTTGAGAAGTTTAAAAAAGCTGTAGATACCACCTTAATAGTACAGTTACTTACATTTCTTGATGCTTGTATGGCCTAAATTTGATTACTTAATGCTGTTAAAAAAAAAAAGCAAACATGATTTTTGTTATTTTGTTCAGTAAATACTACAATACTGTATTTTCTGTATTCTTTTGTTTTGGGTAACACATTTTTATTTTCATCTGGTTTGAATCATCTAGCATGAGATTGAAATTGTTCAAAAACTAACTGATATTAATCTGAAGGTACTAACAAACACATTGTTTAGAAGCCTGGTTAAAACCTGTGGCAAGTAGTCATTTCCATTTGTGTGGGTCTGCTGAGCCCTTTTTCTAATAGGCTGGGTTTAAATTGCAGGCTTTTAATTCTGATAGCAATAACCAAATGTATGCACATATATATGGTGACACTCATTTTTATTAAATAAAAAGGTATCAGTGCACATCATGTAGGAACGTATTTGGTGTGCAATAATTATCATCAGTTTTTCTGGGAATCTTGGAAGTCATCAGCTGAGGTTAATTCCAAAAGAAGCAATTGTAGAGCTTCTGGAATCCTGTTTGAAATAATTTTTATTTCAGAGAACACCTTTGCAAATTATACTAAGAATTTGAAAAAATCTACGTTGTACTGCAATAACTGGAAAGGATATTTCATATAAGTAAAGAAGATTTATATTATTATGGGTTTACAGGTCTGCTCTTCATCTGATTCATTCCTATTTTTACCTAGGTATGTAATACATGTCATGCAATGGAGCTGACAGGGTATTTGTGATGTGATTAGACAAATATGACAACACTTTTAAAATCTGATGTTTTGATTACTTTTGGTTTAAGGCCCCTTCACAGCTGAAGGATGTTTGTTAGTATTTGCAGACTAACTTACATGTTATACTACTTCATAAAATAAGTAGTATAACATGTAAGTTATACTACTTATATTATATAAATTATAGCAATCATTTTTTTCATTTTTGTCCCCATGTCATGTACTTAGGTGGGAGATTTCACTGGTCTGCGGGGAGCATCACAGAATACTCCTTCAGGTTTTTGCCATGATGTTATACGCTGTGAATTATAACATGAGGAGTTGCTGGGTTTATTTAATAAGATTGATAGGCATATGCTTATGTCTGATAAGAACTGCTATCTGAAGAGAAAACCTCCTGCATACTAATGAATGTATAGCGTCTCATTGGTGTCTGCTTTGATATATTCTGTGGTATGTTCTATTTATCCCAGTAGGCAAAAGTAATTAAGTAATCTGTTGCTGTTTTGTAATTCCATCTGGTTTTCTAATTTTTTAATAATTAAAATTGCCACATTAAAAATTATACAAACATTAATCTAGGTCTGATAAAATATTGAGATTAACTGAGAATCCTATTCTTATATTTTTATAAAGCAGCAGGTTTAATTGACCCAGACCAAAAAAATGTCATATAGCCCTCTCTCAGAAATCCTGCTGAAATGTTTTTCAACAATTCATAAATTTTCATCCAAGTGTCTGAAACAGTGGTTTCACTAACATTCCCACTGGTCCTTCATTTAAATTTTACTCAGAAAAATGCTTGTTTACAGAGTCCTTTATCCCAACAGTTATTTTAACTCTTAAACTTCCCTATGAATTTGTTTATCTAATACTATTTAATTATTGCAAGATCTGTCACATTTTTTCTTATTATTTTCCATTTTAGTGTCAACTGTTCCATAATGCCTAACGCTCTCAGTGCTCTGCTTCAGCTCATCCACCTCCACAGAGAAAAAGGAAAATTTGAATTCTAAGGACTCAAGGCACATTACTAAGTAGCTTTCAAATCTCATTAAGATGAAACATTAAATCAGATGTACATGTATGTGTGTGTGTGTGTGTGTGTGATTTTTATATATATATCACCACACACAGAAATTATTGAAAAAAAGACCCTACAATTTCCAAAGTTGTATTCATATATTAAGAAATTGTGGAACAGCTGAAGTGGAATTGTAATTTCATTCACATGTGCATACTTATAATAATGTGATTATTTAATTGCTCTCTATGTTTCTCAGTACATCCCATAATGTATTGGAATAAGAGAACACAGATTTTCACAAGAAACAGCTATGCCATATTTTTCTCCTCTTTGCTCAAATTTTGTTGCACTTTGTTGCATACCATCCAAAGCCTTTTCAGAAGACCTTTTTTTCATGGACTTTTCTTCTGTACCCATCAGCATTTGGGGATGTATACACCCTGATTTATTTCTGCTTTGAGCATTCCTGTGAAGGGAGTCAATTTTTCAGAGAATACCATATGAAAAAGTTCTTTTTCTTATAATTGCCTCTCTCATTCTCTACAGCTTCTGCTGCAAATGATATAGATATCTTGTAAGTAACAACCTACTTCAATGCAACATTATAATATAGCTTCAGATCAAGCTCATTTTACAACTAATGTATGTGCTGGAATTCTGGGAGAAAAGATAATACTCCACTGTATTTTGAGAAACTGTGGAAACCAAATTAAATTTGCACAAGCTGAACAGAATATTTAGCTTTGCAAAATTCACCATATTTCTTCTTCAACAGAGTTCAAACCATAAAAAACTCACTGCACGAATACCTGAGACAGCTGAGTAGTCACACCATTAGTTTGCCATTCAAATGTGGAAGCAATGGAAAAGGAAGGGGTGAGCTGGTTTGCCAGTGAGCATGGAAGAGATATTCTTTTCTGTAAAGTGAAAAGAGCTCCAATGAAAACAAGAGAATATTTCTATATTCTATTAGAGAACCTCCTGGATAAGCAAAAGAAACTGTAAATTGTAACACACATAATTTCATTTGTATAGGATCTCTAAACAAGGTTTTGCAAGCAGTTGTCAGGAGCTGGCAGATTTTCGCAAAGTAGATGGGTGACTAGAGCATTCAGAGTAGCCCATGTTGGATCATGGTCCAGTTCACAGATCATGAAAGGGAATTTTCACCTTGAGTGCATGCAGCGGAGGAAGCATGAGTTATCAGTTTCTGATGCTAAGCAATGAAGCTTTGTATAAAGACAACCCTTTGACATTCACCTAGAAGCTATCTCAGCTGCACAAAGTCCACAGTATTAGCCATGAGGGACAGAACTGGAATAGATCAAAAATTTGGCTCAGATCAACAGTTTTGATCTTGGGGAATTTATTACCTCCAGTGAAGAGAAGAAGCAAGCACTGTTGTTCAGAGTAAGACCAATGGAATCCTTACACATGTGTCTCTGCCTTCTTGCAGAGACCTGCTTGAAGCCTAAAAAGCTCCAGAAATAAATGCTACTGACCAACAGGGTAGCCTTAACCCTAATTCTCATGTTTTAGACAGAGATTTCAAGAACTGATACCTGCTACTAATTTCTTTGTGGATGTAATGGTACATTGGGTTTGAGTCTTGGTTTTTGTGGAGTAGGAGAAGGGAAAAATGCAGAAGGGAAGGAATTTCAGTATTCCCAGATGCTCCAAAGGTACAGCAAGAAACCTTATTTACAGTCTTGAGAGCATTGGTACTGTGTGCCAGTGGCACTGAGTGGAAACACATGAGGTCTTCCTTCATGCCAGCTCTATAATTTTAAACTAAAAAAAGTCATCAGAACCACTGGCTTCTGTCTAAATCTACATGAGTCTATATTTCATCTCATGGATGGTGTATGTCCCTCCTTAGTGAGCCACAGACAGCATTTTGAGGTGGAACAGTGTGCCAGTAATGTTTTATCAGAAGCCAAATATGACAAAGCAGGATGTAGCTTGTGTAGAACTGAGAGAAACAAATCAATTTAATTTTATCAGAGCAGCCAGTGTCCCTACAGCTGGAGCACGGATAAAATATTCAAGTCTGTGAGCTGATTGGACTTGATTGAAACAATATCATAAATCTAAAGCTGTCCTTTAACTATCAGTTTATTGTCAAATCTTAAGTGATTTTCTTGACTTTTTAAATTTTTATGGGGAAGAAAGCACTTGAGCATGCCAAGTAGAATAAAGTATCTTTCTGACAGGAACAGAGTCTCATCTCCTGATGCAGCTCTTTCCCCACAAGAACTGTTGCTCCCCTGTGAAAAACTCATTTTAGTGGGTCTCATGATGACTCCACAGGACATTCCACACTTTGTAACACAATTCTCTTTCTCTTGCAAGATTTTTCAATACCTATATCCTGCCTTACATTTTATCTTTTGGTTCTTCACCTCTGACTTAACTCTGCATTCTCATTACTTCACTTTCTTTTACTCCTTTAAACTCTGACTTATGTGTCATCATGACCACTTTTAGTATCACTCAAAACAAGCCTCTATCTGAAAAAAAAATTTCCACTTGATTTTTCTTCTGTATGTGGGTTCTGGGTTAAAAGAACTATTTGAAGGTAGATTTTCCTGTTATTGACTGGATTCTGTCCACATAAATGATCAAGCTAAATGCTGAATTTTTTGGATACTTTTTGCTTAGACATTTTGGTCAAACACAATTCTGGTCTCTTCAATTAAAAACTTGTCCCAGATACTTTTTAAAGCAGCGAAAGGACTTTAAAAGACAGACCTCAAGACATTACTCTTAATTACAGCCATTTAACTAAGCATAAAATTTTACCCAATTAATTAATATAGATGCCTGTTGTTTCTGTGGTCTCCAGGAATATGGTGTTTAGGGATATTAATTAAACTCTTCCCATGCAGTTTGCATTATTTCCTTTGGTGTAGCTCTTACTTGAAAAACAAAAAGACTATTTTGTTAATTGCTAATATTAGAAAGAAATTTGGTTTATTGTCTGCTTGGGTGGCACAGTATTTCCTCAGACATCTAGAAGCTGTTAGTAAGAAATACCACTTGCTCCTGTCTAGCTTTTTTTGTACTGCTGGTTTTATTACTAGACTTTTTTTTTCTCAGTTTCAATAAGAGTTTTTAATTTTTTTTTGAGAAGTAGCAAAACATACTGTAATCTGAGGGTCAGATTTGACTAAATATCATCAATGTTGTCTTTTATTAAAGTTTTTCACCTTAAAAATTTCCAGCTCTGACTTGACTACGAGTACATCAGGATTTCACCACTGTTTTAGTGGCAAGCTGAAGCTTGCCAGAAGAAAATGGCATGCCTTTCCTGGATATGTGGGCATTTTCACAATGACCTGTTTCCAGAAGAAATCCTCTTCCTGGAGAGATGAGTCTGGCAGTTTAGGTTTACAAACAGAGTGTGATTGAAAAAAACTAACTCCGCAAAACACAAACTCTGTGTAGCTGTGCTGTCAATGGATGGAATTACTTCCAGCTGGGACCTGACCCATCCACAGCCCCTCTCCAACAGGGCTGTGGGCAGGATGAGGGCAGGGCAGGGGATGCTTGGAGGACTGCAGGTGCCATTCCTGCTTGGAAAGCAAAGAGGCAGTGGCACTGTGCTAAGACTCGCACTCTCCATAAAACAGCGTGACCTTGTGCCAGCCTCTGCCTTGCCAATGCTGAGCACGAGCCAAGGATCTCCTCAGCAGTCCCACGAGGTCATCCCTGTGGAGTGAGCACAGCCTTTGCCCCCTGCAGCCCTGCACACACAGCTTGCACGCCCTCACGCTCACCCACTCCTTCCAGTTGCTGTCAACCATGTATTTTGAGTTTTGAGTGCTTTCTCAAAACAAGAGCACTCTGTTACCATAAAAGATGGCACAAGTTCTCTCACTCTGTATCTCTGCAGCACGCTTTGCATCCTGAGGTAAGAACCTGACAGATCTCCTCCCATAATGCTGTCCTCCTCACCTGAATTGCAGGTGAGCATGTCAGTGAGAGGTGACAAGTGCTCAGAGGTTATCCTGGCCTGCAGATTTCTGCCTAGAGGCAACCATATGTGACAAGAAACCTGGGGAGTTTGCAATTGAGTGACTGTAATTTTTTATATAAGATCAGATACCTAAAATTTTCCTAAGGATGTACATTTTCCTATCTAGCGGTGTCACTGGAAATTGTAGACATAGTAAGCAGTTTCAGGTCGTGTCTTTGTCTCAAATATACAGTTAAATCAGGGATGCTAGATTCCCACAATCACCAAGATGTGGATTTTTAGACATATGCTGCTATTTTATGAGCAACAGATGGGGCATAAGACACCCTTGCCCATTTATGTTATGTCATTTTTCATCAGCATCATCCTCAGGAATCCAGTTCACCGATATATAGATTTAGGTATACATTTCCCTAGAAACGCCTTTTTGGGGAATTTAGCTCCTGGAGCTGATGTGAAAAAGCTCTGCATCACAGTATGCTGTTCCCTAACTTGCTAGGTGCCTTAGGAGTGAGGAGAGGTGAAGCATTCCTGCAGGATGCTGAGGTATCTGTGATGGGCATCATGAGCAATAAACAACGTGCAAACACACATGCACAAAGCAAAGCCAAACTTTTCTCCCTGCTGCAGAACAGGAAATCGTGAGCAAGACAGTAATGAAATCAGATGAACCCTTCACTGCAGAAGCAATGAAGTGCTGTGTGGAGGCTAGTCGTGCTGTCATCTATTCTAATGGTTTAGAACAGTCACCTTGTACTTTGGGAACTAAATGATGTATGGAGCTTTTGTTTGCCTAGTCCACGTCTTCTCTCCAACCACTGCCTATTGCAGACTAGAAATCTGTCAGCTTTCCACTTCTAAGATAATGTATAAACAACCCGAGGTTTAGAGATACAGTTGTTTTAGTAAAAGTTCTGTCACCTCTCTCTACATTGAATAATGATGCTTTGGCTTAGAGAAACTCTGAGCTCTGTGGTTTTGTTCCTTCTTTCTCCCTGCAGTGGATATTAATAGTTGAACAGCATGCAGAGAGCTCAGCTGAAGCACTGCAAATGAATGTCAATTGTTGCATGTGATAATGGGAAAAGAATGGATAAAACCATGCCCAGAAAAGAAATACTCCTCGTCTTATCTACTAGCACTCGAATATTTTCACAAAAATTGTTGTGGAATGATCCAGAGTATTAAATAGAGGGCAGTACATTTCATCTGGATAAGGGGGAAGTTGCCTTTCATTTTCCATGGAGCTATAATCATAGTCAGCAGCCCAAAATATGAATAAAAGGCAAACCTTTTTCATTAGGTTTCAATATATGAATGACTGCTTGGATTGATAGTATTAGTGTTTCCCTTGTTGACTGCATGTAGCATGCCACTCTGTTGTGCTGTATATTTTTAGTAAAATAATTTTAAATATTTTGAAATAAGGTTTCCATATTTAATTAATTTAATCTGTGGCGTTAGCACAAAATCCGCTGCTAAATTTTCAAGTACTTTAAGCAAGCATTTAGCAATGGCATGTACATGCTAAAAAACCCATTGGTAAAAATCCCATATACAAACATCTTTTTACAGTTATTACTAAGAAAATGTTCAAAGGGAGGAGGGGAAAAAATGAAATATATTTAAATATAGTACCAAGCACCTTTCTTCATTAATCATCCCACTGACCACAATGGCTGAATGAAGGCAAAGGTTTAGTTCTCTTCTACTGATACTAAATTGGGATATGCAAGCCATAGTCATCAGTTACTGAAGTGCCCAAAAAGAGTGCTTCAGCTGAGCAGCACCTCCTAGGGAGGCAAAGGGTTGCACACCTGGAGAGAAAGAGGAGAGATTAATGGTACACCCAGTCACCTTATTGAAACTTTTGCATACCCAGATCAGCTCAGACACCGTGTTGTTTGCTGCTTTCTTCCTTTAGAACAGATACATCAGCTATGGTAACCTGCAAGATGCCCTCCCCTCTGCCTCTGCACAGCAGCCAGTCTTGTTGAAGNACTTCTGCTATTTTATTAGTGAAAGTCTTTAAACGAATCACTTGTAAGTTTAACTAATTATCAAAAAAAAAAAAAAGAAAAAGAAAAAACCCCTAAGGCTCAGCTAGTTCTGTGCAGGATCTGAAAGGAAAGATTACTGAAAAAAATATTTACCACAATGATTAGCCAAAGGGCTGGGTAGATTTGAAATGAGAATTATTGGATGACATTTGCTTGGCTTTCTTGAAAATAAAGAACAGATTAAGCATCTGTATCAGAGAAGCATTACAGCCTAAATGGAGAAAACACCATGAAAAACTGCTCATAAGTGCTGCTATAACTGTTGCTCTTTTCTTTTTCTTTTAATGGGTTATGTAATGCAATACACAACTTTATTCAGGATGAAAGTTTTTGTCGTGCTCATATATGGCTTAAACAGAGACACAATCTATTTCAGGAAAACCTTGCCAGCAATAAGTGAAGCTCCCTGCATTGAAGCACTTGTTATTGCATTAACAGGGAAAGCAGAGATCCAGCTTACAAAGAGAATTTTCTGATCTGATGACTGTCCAAGGAGAAAGTGATGAGGGAGGATGTTGCTCTGGAAATGAGCACATCCTCACAACGACTGCCAGTTGGTGAATTGCTCACAGGAAGCTTTAACATGGGAGCAGCTGAGAGCTGGTCATCAGTGTGGGCAAAGGCAAGAGGCTGGGCTTCAGGAGGAGGGGGCATATGCCACCAGGTCACCTCAAGGGTACAGCACACCAGAGGCCATGAGCCACCTCTGCTCTTGTCACAACAGAGACAGAAATCCAGCAGGTGTAAAATGTGCTCTTCTCATGCTCCACCATTTCTGCTGGTGGTGATGGTGGTAGTGGTGGTGGTGGTTTGATTGCTGGCAATGAAGCACTTCGTCATTGGCCTCAGAAACCCGTGATAAATGGCTCTGCAGAATCCAGCTCCCATTCATATTAGTCAGGATTTACCTTGGCAAGATTTGGATCCCTGCTGCATTTTCAATATCAATTTTATTGCCATAGCAGTGGAAAAAGCACAGGAAGCAGAGCAACCATACACAAAGCAAGCACAACAAAGTGTGCTTGAAATGGGTTGAGGTGAATTTCCCACCTATTTGCAGTTTCTATTCTCTTTTTTTCAGTGATAAGTGAAATGTTCACTTTGATAAAATCTCGAATATGAAAGTTCCCACACCCTTAGGATTCTTAATAGGGCTGAGTAAGAAAAGTGAAGAAAAATTTGTAAGTTGTTCTTGTACCTGAAGTGTTTTAAAACTTCATGGAAAAAATTAAAAATGCACACATACAAGAAACCATGGTAATTAATTTTAAAATCCATATTCTTAAGTAAGCTCCTAGAATCAAGTCAGCACAACCTCACCCTGGTAATGTCACAGATACCCTGCATCATGTACCCAGCTAGAGCATGTCTATCTGATTTGAAGCATGGGCAAAGAAGCTTCTATCTCCAGCTGTTACTATGGAGCTGCTGTAACCAAGTCCTTCACAGCTCTAAGTTTTCTACTGCGAAGCCGGAGATTTCCAGTACTCAAATTTTTCTTCTGTGCCTTTATGGGGAAAATACTACAAACTGCAAAACACAACCTTATATCTGGAGTGCTAGCAAGAGCTCCCAGGATTTAGGAGAGTGAGCAAGCTTAGCTAGGTAAGTCAAAGAGGAGTATGGGCAGGTAAATGAACACAAGAGAAATATGGGTGAAAACGCCAGAAAAGAGCAGTGCCTGATTCCCTAAGAGGCTCAAAATCCAAGTGTAATTTGAACAGAAAAAACAAGCATTCTTCATATTCATACTTGCAGATGTGCCAGAAAGCAATGAGGTGTCTGTACAGGACAACCCTGGGAGGAATCTTGAAGTACTCACCACAGACAGAGCCAGACTTTCAAGACCCATTGGCAATGCATTCTATTGTTAGTAACCCAAGTAATGCTGTTTCCCAGCGTTGTAATCAAAGGGCTAGTCTTTTATCTCAATGTAAAAAATTTCAAAAAAGAGAGGGCTTGTCTTTCATTATAAGATTTCCCTAGTTTTGAGCAGCAAAAAGTCACTTTATTTGAGAGTCTACTGCTCTCAAATTAAACTCAAACTCAACATTGCCAATTTAATTTTGTCAAAATAGTAAATGAGCCCAAGATAGGCTAGTTAATACTTGAATTAAGATCCATATTGCAGCACTGGTATTGCAGAAGTTGTTTCCAAACTGTGGGCAGTAATCAGAGTACTAAAAATAAATGAAGAGATGGACTTCTAATGCTCTAGGACTGCTGCAGTGATGGCAAATGGGAATTTAAAAAAGTAATCCTCTTTCTTATTTCAATGGAACTGGAAGTGAGATAATGCATCTGGCTGTAGATTAATAAGAAATAGGACAAAGAAAATGCTGGATTCATTTTGGGACTTATAGATAACTAAACAAATTTCTAAATTAGTTAGTTTACCATAAAATGGAATCTCTCACTTTAGTGAAATGGAACACAGGGGAAGAAATTTATCTGGGAGGACTTCAGTGTAAACTCTTGAACGCAGTAAAAGCTTCTGGAAAAAAACCAGTTGAAATTAACTTCTAAATCTACTAATTTAAAATTTATAATATATACATATATCTACTATAAAATATATATAAATATATACATCTTTTATATATATATATATAGATAGATAGAT
>VYZP01037388.1:0-11428 GCA_013400635.1 Hypocryptadius cinnamomeus | reverse complement strand
TTCTTCCAAGGAATTATCCTGCCCATTTTATGTACCTGCTTTAGGTAAGTGCAGATGACTGAGCACTGACAGGCTGCCCAGAGAGGTTGTGGAGTTTACCTCACTGGAGATCTTCAAGAACCATCTGGACACAACCCTGTGCCATGTGCTGGGGTGGCCCTGCTTGAGCAGGGAGGGTGGAGCAGATGACCCAGTGTGGTCCCTTCCAGCCTGACCCATCCTGGGATTCTGTGTAAGGTGGGAAGAGCCATAGAAGTTGGACTCCAGTGGTTGTCAAGGGGGCCAGGGGGAGATACACTTTGGTTTGATGAGTCCCACCCTCAGAAGGGAGAAAGAATTTAACCTTGGGCTTTCAGTCTTTTTGGGACAAGGCTGATCAAGAGCAAAGAATCTTTCAAGAGAAAGGTTTCTTTGCAGGAAGAGGCTTTTTTTTACCAGACATTACAAAAAACATGCCTTGAATCATTGGAATTGCAAGTGGATGAAGGAGTGGAATTAGTTGTTTAGTAATTTTTTTAAAGAAGGGTGAAGTCCATTGCTGAGAGATATATTATTTTTGACCTTTAGAGAAATTATTAAAAATACTGAGAGACATGAAATACAGATTTTAAAAAGTTTGTGACAGCCTGGCCTTTCCAATGAAATAACTGATAATGCTGTTCAATAATTATGTAAGTGGTTGTTAGGATAGAGGGGATCTTAAGATTTTTTCTGGCTGTGGAGAAGGTTCTTACTCAAGGTTAGTGCCCTTTGAAAGTGAAATTGGGTTTAGCTGACAAAATTTAGATGTATTTCCTGACTGCATAATACAGATATTTTAGCAGTGATTTTTGCTGTAGTTCATGGGCAGCAGCATGAGTTTCTTTAGGGCAGCACATGCCAGTACAGGAATAGCCATGACTTAAAAAAAGAAAAGCTTTAAAAACTAACCTTCCTTTATTTTCTGATAAATGATAGAATTTAGATTAACATAAAATGTACAATTAAAAATATGCAGATAAATTAAAACATGTTCATCTTCTCTCTGACACCAGTGTCTTATTTTTTATAGTGTAGGGGGAAGCTGATGTTTTTTGGTTCAAAATAGTAATCCTTTCTAGAACTTGGCATTTTGCAAGTTTACACTCTTCTCAGTTTGGTAAAATATCATAATATTTTCATTTCTTCCTAGGTGGAATAATTTGTGAAAAATTGAGAGGAAAGCAAACAAAACAAAACAAAACAAAAAAATAGGAACATATAATAAATATAGTAAAAATTAATAATAAAAATGGACGACCCTGAAAAAGAACAAGTTAATGTCTGGGCATTGAGACAAAACACTGAATTTTTGCTTAGCTGTAAGAAAGTGCTGTAGGAAATGCAATCTTTAGTGCTAGTCTTATGACACACCAGAGATGAGTCTTTTGAGAGAATCATACCAACTTTCAAATAGAGTGCAGACTATTCTGTGAAATCTTTGTCAGGGTAGTAGCATCTTCATTCACTGAGGTTTGCATTAACCCTGCTTTCTGCAGAGTGTCACTACTTTGGCTGCAGAAGAATTTGCTAATTCCAAGAGGCAAAAGGGTTTGTGGGGTAAAGAGTTGAAGGAAAGGAATGACCCTGCAAGGAGGTTATTTTTCTAGAAATGACTTGTGCCAGTGTCACAGCTTTGATTTGGTGGTGTGTTTTTTTCTGGCAGCTTTGCCAGTTCCTCTGCCTATGAGCAGGACAGTGATTTGCCTTTGCATGGGTCATTGAGCTCCAGAACTTGTTCTGCTCCTGCTCACTCTCATCTATCACCACAAATGCCTCTAACTGTGCTGCCTGTAGTGAGGAAATTCTCATCAAATATTTTTAGATCCGATATCTTCATGCCTCAAAACATTTCAGGGCTGACCTTTCATTGCTTTAAGCCAGCTGGCATTTTTTGTGAGTGATGGGGAGAGATACTGCTCTTGTAACCTTGGTTGGAAACCAAGGACTTCAGGAGCTGCCTTGGGCTCCTGTGTCTAGAGGGGAATATCCAAATATAAAGCTTTCACAACTGATCTATGCCTGCAATGCTAGGATATATTTGGGTATTCATGCCACTTTGCCTAAATAATATCTTTCTCAGCATAGAGAAAGAAACCTTTTAGGGAAGAGCAGCAATCTAAATTCCGTGCCCCAAACTGACCAATGTGAGTGGTCATTCCATTCCTGGATGTGCCTGCCTTGTTCCCTGGCCAGTTGTTCAGCCTGAAATCAGGGATCCAGATGGAAGCTGCTGCTGGGCAGTGTCTCAGCTGGCCACACGTGCTTGTGGTGGGTACTTTAAGGAGACCAATGGCCACAAGTCATCAGAACTGGTTCCCTCTGCTCATGGTGGGGAGCCAAGAACAGGAGGTGAAATGGCAATGACAAAAACACCATTCTGTTCCTCTTCATGTCATAATAGAATTATATTTAGATGCAGGAGCTTGTCAATAAATGCTCATCTTTCTGTTGGGTCATTTCAGAGCAATTTTACACTGCTATTGCATTTCAGAGTCCTTTGATTTTTCTTTTTTTAATGGACACAAGTGATGTTGCTAAAACTCAATAAAGATGCACAGAGCAAAACCGATATATTATTTTAAGTAAAATGTGTTTTCTTTTAAGTAATTCTTCCTTACCTGGCATATATATGTGTCTGCATTTCTGGAGCTTTTGCAAGAGGGCTAATGGCAATGAGATGCTAGTGCATAACAAGGTGTATTAATTTTAGAAAGAAAGAAATAAATCTTCAAAAACTGAAAGGCTGAAATGGCAAGGCTTGCAATCTCAAGGAAAAATGCAACAGTGATCTGGTAGGTATAATAAATTTGGTTTTGCATGATAAAATGCTACTGCCATGTAGTAGTCGTTTGTATTCTGGGACATCTGCTTGCAACTGTTATGAAAATGTGCATAATTAAACCATTTCTCTCTTAAATTTGTCTGCAGCTCAGTGAAGATATTCCAACAGGATAGTTTGCTCTGGTGTTAAAGTTGATTTGGATGTGAAATAAGATCAACTGAATTAATATTTTCTTTTGTTTTGAATAGGAAGGTCCAGATAAGAGTTCATGCAGTTGAACTAACACACTTTTGGAGTCTGTTCAGCTTAACTTTTTTGAGCATTCATAGGTAGACAAACCTAAATTAGTTGTGCAGTGTGGAGTGAGAAAATATGTTTGTAAAAGAATCCTGTTAGAAATTTTTAGATTCTTCAAGAGAACTGAGATAATTTTAAAATTTGGATTTTTTTTTCTAGTTTTAATCTAGGTTTTCTTAATAGCCCAAGGCAAATTTTCAGCTGTAGTTAAAGCTTAGAGATATTTTTTTTTTTATTTCGAGGATGACTTGTTGACAAAGAATACAGGATTCTTTTTTTAGAGAGGTGCAGGAATGCTCCACTTCTGAAATAATTGGTATATTATCTTTTCCCTTATTTTGCTAAATGTAGTTTATTTACAATTAATTTCTGTGAATATTTCTTTTAGTGAACTCATCCAAATGGCTTCCACTAATCCAAAATGAGCAGCATTGGAAAGCTTAATCTGTCTTGAATTTGTTAAAATGCTATTTTCTCTTGCAGATGCTGCCTTCCTCCACAGATGTTTCATGGGGTAATGGACAGCAAGGGGATCGTGTGGCAGGTGCCAAAGGGAACAGGAGGATTGGGTCAGTATCTGCAGACTCTCAGCCAGGGATGGATGGCTCCCACAGTTCTGTCCTCACCCCAAACCTGTGTGCTGGTTCTTCTGTCGCAGTAACAAGCCCAGAGAGGATCACAGCTTTGCATGGAGAACTAAGAGAAAACCATCCCAAAAACTGCCAGGTCAGTAAAAGTTTTCTCACTGGTTTTAGTCTGGTGAAATCTCTTATTCTTGGCAGAAGATACAGATGTTTGAATGATTCCATCCAGAGATGCACAGTTGATTGTTAGTTTAGACAAACTGACAATAATAACTATTTAATGTTTTTCATTATTCATTTTCTTTCCCATTGTTGAAGAGGGGCTTGGGGCTTATAAAAATAATTAGAAGATTTTGATTTCATCGTGGTATATCTTACTCTTTGTAAGATAATCTTTGCAAATTGTTGGATGTTTAAAATAAAGTTGTTATGTTGATCTTGTCCTACCTTTTTTCCCCTCCACTTATTTTTTTTTTTTTTTTTAGTGATCCAATTATTCCTATGCCCTGAAGCTCTTTATAGTAATTTCCATTAACTGCAGGAATCCTGTTAAGAACAGAGCTGATCAATTGCAATTGCATTTGTGACAGTCTGCTGCTAAACTAAACACGCAAGAGATTTCAGCCTCTCCGAGACAACATAACCTCTTCATACTTGTATGGAAACAAAAGCCAAATATGCAATTACTGGAGCCAGTTAGGTAGAGTAGTTAAAAATATTACTCTAGTGAATTTCCTTTATAATCTTGGATTAAAATAAGTGCAATGAAACAATTTAAAGCATCGTTTTTGCTTTTGGCATCAATGAAAAGAACATGGAAAATACTGAGATTTCCTTTTAGTTAAGTAATTTATTATGCAACAAAATGGTGACTCAGAGTTCTGATTACATGTTACTTAGTCCAGGGTAACAGTTCAAATCAAGTTGCCTGGTCCTTTTCTCTCTCACACTCACACAGAAAAAAGACCAATGAAAATATGGCCATAAAAGAAAACTATTATGAAGAGCAGAATGCAAGTAGCTCTTTGATTGATCTTTGTGAATGTGGAGATTATTTTTTTATATAAATCGTATGAGCTTTATTTAAATCCCAATGAAAGAGGACATGGGACAATTATATGTACAACTGTACAATTATATGGGAGGCCACAGCTGAAATCAGCCACAGTGCATCGAGCATCCTGTTTCCATGAAAACATACAGCAACACACTGGGATATCCAAGGTTACGGTTTCTGTTCTCCTTCCCTCCTCAGATACCTTCAGCTGTCCCCTCCAGCTCAAACCCTTGGGCTGCTCCCAGCCTGCCCATGATCCACAGGGAAGCCCCCTGGTCTCTGCTGCCAGGGCTGGAGGATGCTGCAGTGCCCCTGGAGCGTGCCCTGCTCCGGGCCACGGAGGAGAGGGATCGGCTGTGGAAACACGATGACATCTTCTGGGGTCAGATTGGAAATCAGCATGCAGGTGCTATTGCCCAGGGAATGAAACACAAAAATGCCATTATCAATAAGGCATGGCTCTCTAGAGAAAAAACAGATGGCTCAACCTCGGCTCCCACAGCAGAAAGCTATTTGCCAGACGTGTTGTCAGCAAGTAATAAAGGTCGATATCCTGTGGGGAGAAATCAGCTGCTTGGGAAAGAATAAAACCTGCAGAAATAAAACAAGGTACACATCTTTGCAATGTGATTTTTCCCGTTGATACAAAGGTCCAATTTTTTATTTTTTTTTTAATCACAGATATTTTACTAGTTAGCACGGCCTAGCAAGTAGTTTGAGATGACTGGAAAATTTATATGGAAAAGAGCTGTGATATTTTTTATGATCAAAATTTCATAGAACATTTGAGATCACTGAAATACATGGATTTTTCATTAGCCAGGCCACCTCCCCGTTTTCTTTTCACCTTTTGTTGGTCATGTGATTTTCTTTTAACTAAAACTGTTAAACAAATCTATTAAATCACTTTTGCTTTTATGTATAACCTATTTCTTCAGTGTGCAGTGGCAAGTTCTGAAAGAACATCTCCCTTGTGTGACTGTTTCCTTTGGAATGTCAGGAAATGTAGTGCCGTGGACTTCCTAGAAATTAATTTTACAAAAATTAGAGGGTAATTTTGCTGTGTTTCTTTACTATTGGGATATTTTTTAAAAATACTTTTTTTTTTAATAGGCCCAACTACAGCAGGACATTCAGTGTATTGGTGTAGGAGGTAGTATCTGTAAAATAGCATCCTTCGGTTGCTGCTTTTAAGTAACAAATTGCAGCTTAGCTTGAGTAGCTTTACTGGACGTGTCCACAGCCACTTTCTGAGTTCAGAGATATCTGAGGATGGATGATGCAGACTGCACCCTGTGCTGCCAGACCCCTGCCACAGGGAGAAGTGTATGGAGTGCCAGGCCACCTGTGCTGGCACCACCAGGACAGCACTTCCTCACAGTCTGGCTCAGAAATAGTTGTGGTGTGGGCTGCAGGAGGCTTGGGTGCATCCTGGCTATGAAAAGGAGGAGGGAATAGTGTGTCTGTGCAGGTGCATGAGTGCACTGATGCTGGTTGGCTCTGGGAAGTTTAACTGAGCATGGCTGTAAATTCCGCAAAATACTGATTTATATTGTGATCTCACCAGAGTTAATATGTTTGGAAAACATCCATTATTCCTACATCTTTATCATTATTCTGTATTTTTCATCATTTTTATTAGAAAAGGGCATTCACACACAGTAGTGCATGTCACAGTTGCTGGGCTTTTCCTCTGCCTCCATTGATTCCTCCAGCTGGTTCATAGTATGTTACTGCTTGTTTTTTGGAAGCCAGAAATGAAATGCCTGGTTTTGATGAAATATTAATGCACACACTCACACTTTATTGTGGAAACTCGTCTCCAGTTGCTCAGTAAGGTAGCAGTGCAGCAGGAACTGAATTGCTCTTCATCCAACACAGCTTCAGAAAGCACACCCCAGATGCCAAGGGAAATAGTCCCTGGAAGTGATGTTGTTGAGTGCTGCCTAAGCAGGAGGTACCAGTGAGATTCCAAAATGTGGGCTTTGCTTTTATCTGTCTTTCACTTCTTCCTGATGCCTGGCCAGAACTTCTGAAGACAGATAACCAGCCATCAGCTGCCTTGTCAAGTATTAAGGTATTTTGATATGCAAAACCACTTGTAAACATTGAACATGGTAACTGTTACGTTGATAAACATTGCTTTAAGAATTAGCCATTGTGAGAATATATTGGAGCTTTATCTTGCTCACAGTAAAATGCAGGGCCTGCCAGTTCAGTCTGAGGTCAGATCATAATGCATGAAGTATGCTAATAATAAGGATATTAATAATAATACTCTGTGATGATACGATAATAAGTCTTTGTTACCCTAGTGAAGCAATCTACTTTTTGTGTTTGGGGCTATGGTGACTCTCCATGAATTTAAGCCTTTGTCAGTCTAGTCTCTTTCTATCACAGATAAGTGTGGTTTATTTTAAATGTTTGGGCTTCATTTTAAGCTAATTAGGTTATTTGGCCCCATTCTTCCTCCTGCTGGAACTAATAATTTCCTGAACAAGGGCTGCAGACACAGAGATGTAGATGGAAGAACAGACAGTTGCAGGAATATTACCTGCATTGAAGCACGATAATTCAAAATGGACTCAAGCAATTCATCCAGCAAATGGATTCTGTGCTGGCACTTCATTGCTTTGCTTCACAAGTCACAGATTTCAGTTAAAATCCTGTAGCCCCTTGTGGTTTTAATTTTTTAAGACATCCATTCTTCCTACTACAAAGCATTGTTTGAAGATGTGCAGATACCACAGTTATCATTTGGCCAGCTGTTTCAGCTGCTTTTCATTTTTCTTAATTAAAAATGTGGAATTTCAGACACTATGGTGGAGGAATGGCAATAAATTAGCAGCAATCAGTTTGGAGAGCTGCATGCAGCAGCACTGGAAAAGGTGATTCAGCTAAAGGTTTCCTCTTTTAAGCCTCTGTGTTACTCCATTTTTCCCACTATAGAATGGACAAATGAGAAGTGATAGTAAGATCATACCAAATAATTATGTACTAGTTGATTTACAAGAAGATGAGAGGGTACATTGCACCATCAAACAAGCAGCTTCGAATTATTTAAACATGGTCATTTATAGGAACCTGACCCAAAATGTACAGTGTCAGACCAGATGGTTCACTTATTGGTGTCCTGCTGAGCTGAGGTCCTGTGGGAGTCTCAGCTTGCTCAGTGAGTTATACAGGATAATTAATTTTGGCCCTTATTCTGTGAACTATTTGCTGGGTTTTTTTCTATATTGAGGGGGATCAGTAGCAGTGTGCTTGCAGAGCACATCTGAATTGGTCTGTGTTAAGCCACCTGTGGTCTGCTGTTTGCCATCCATGGACCTGCATGAGTCAAATGGCATTATCTGGACTGGACTGGATGATGAGGATACTTGGAAGGAAGCTGGATGACAGCATGCTGCCTATTGACTGATGCTCCTTGGGTCTGCTCCCCATTCAGACTCTTCCACTCCCAAAGATAGTGTTTGAAACAGCACAGGAAACTATTTTCTGGAATCAATATCAAACAAGTGTTTATTCATATATACAGCCAAAATTTGCCCAGTTCTGTTTTCTAGATTTGAGTTACCTAATATTGAAGTCAAAATATCTCTTTTTAGCAGCAGAGTTATATCTTGTCTCTAGTTTCAACAGAAGTATTACTTAGAAATAGAATTACATGGAAGCAGAAACCTGAAATAGTGCATAGTGCTTTCTAAAGACTGTGTGAGATATAAACATAAAAAGGAAACTCATGGTGTATCTGAAACTAAAAATGCACTGTAGAGTAGTCTGTACCCACTATGGGGGAGGAATTGGATTCTGAGGATCAAAAACCACTGGAAAGAATAGCCTTTCTCCTGTAAGAGGTGGAAAAAAAAATCCATCACTTTCTTCCAACACTGAATGAGCATTTTCCTCAAATTAAAGAAAACTAATAATCCTCCTGCAGTTGTGCTTTATCTGTTTTGCTCTTCACTGGTAGGAGAAGTCATAAACAGGAAATGTAATGCCAGTTTTTATGTTCAAATGCAAAGAACACCTAGAATGACAAATCACTCATATTTTAAAAGAGTTCCCTTTAGTCAGTGCAATTCCTGCATTAGACTACCCTTATTTTTCAGGAAAATAGCATTCGTAATTTTTTTTTTTTAATGGTAAGTTACCCTGTATTTTGTCTGCATTCAGATGTGCATGCAGTCTCACTTAACTAGAAAGAATTCATCCTCCAAGTTAAAAAGGTAAAAGTTGCCCATTACATCTGTACAACAGAAATGGTTTGATTAGAATCAGTGGAAGGAAGGTGTTCTGCATTCCTCTTTGAGAACTGATATGTTGGGGAAGGCTGGGAAGGCACAGGAAAGTAGGGAAGATGACAAAATTCAATTTCTTTCAGGTAAAAGATGCCAGGATCCTAGGTTGTCATGTGTATTAAACATTTGTAGAAAATGCAGAAGGGTTGCTCGTGAAGCCTGCCACTCCCCATGTATTGCTTGCCTTGTGCTATGGAAAGTTTCATACCCATAGGAAATTTGGGAATCAGGTCTTATGTTCAGTCTGTGGTCACTCAGCTTCATCCTCAGGGCTGGTGTTTGTAGGAGTGAGAACAGAGCCAAGTTGCCCATGATTAAATTTGCTTTAGTCCCTAAGAATACCTGTTTGTTTCTTTTCTTCAGTAGCAATTCTGATTTGTAAAAGCACTATCTAGTACCTTCTCAGTAACAGCCTGTAAGCTGATTGATATTAAAGCCCCTAATTAAAACAAGATAATGCATGAAAGATTTTTGCAGTGCAAACCTTTCTCTTAAGGCCTGATTAAACCAAAAGACCTCACATACCTGTTTGCACAAATGTATTCTCATCATGCCAGGCACCTGGTAGCACTGACTTAGGTCCATCCTTCTCACAATACCTCGTTCTTGGGAATGAGGAGAACAAAGGCTGGGACAGAAAATCAGATATTTCAGAAAGAATGGCCTATTACATTTAGTTAGGAATATAGTCTGTCAGCAGTCTGTCTGGCTCTGATCATCCTATCAGTCAGGATAATGGTGAACCATAGAATAATGTGTTCATTTACATATAAATGTGCATAAAATATGTATTTGCGTATATATACACCTATATATATGTATAATTGCATGCAGCTTGGCATAAATAAATATGGTTTAAAATAATAGGGAGAAGTGATTTTCTGCAGATCATTCTTTTTTTTGTGCTTTGTTTTTTCCTCTGTCTGGGGATTTCCAAATACAAGTAAGGACTAGAGTAGAGACTGATTTCTTTAATTCTTATTTTAAAGACTGAATTTAAACCTTAAATTAAGAGTAACTAAGACTATGCAGTGGAAGTTCTGGTTGCACCTTGACTGCACTTCAGGTTAAAAATTCAGGTATGTGTCAATCTGTCTTTTCCTTCCCAAATAAACTAGATTCCATGGGAAGGACACTCACTTGTGTGCCCCACATGCCAGCCCAAATGTAGATGACAGTGGCACCAGGCCAGTGGGGGACACTTTGTCCTATAGCAGTTTAGCTCCCTCTTGTCTCTTTTGCTGCTGAAAGAGAGGGGAAACAAAAGATCAGTGGTTGCATAAAATATTGTTAGCACAATGTTGCTTTTATCTGCATAAACCATTGAGCCTTTTCTGAGTGGGAGTTAGGCACCCCTAGGGAACGTGTCAGGCTGCTGTGGTGGGAGCCAGACTGACTTGCACCCTTGTTAAAGGGCTCTTGGACTGTGGTCACTGTCATATTTCATGTAATGTAAACTATCTGCCTTTGGAAATCTTAATGTAGTGTGGAAGGTTCTTGAGAGAAAAAGCTGTGACTTGTGAAGTAAGCAGGTCCTTAAAAAAAGAGAGAAAAAAGGAAAAGAAAGGAAAAAGAGCTAGAGGATCCAGTTACAGATGGTGGGTCAGGTTCAGCAGGGTGCAAGAGCAGCTCAGTTTCAGCCTGGTGGTCCAGAGCAGCTGTGAGCCTGGCTTCCCAGGCACTGAGGCTGTGTGTTCAAGCCATTAGTGAACCAGGTCAAATATCTAAGGCTGGAGAGAGGGTTCTTTTTTTCATGGGTTACTGGGAGTATTTAATCAGTGATTACTCAGAAATTAAGGTGCTACCTGTTCTGCCTAGTCACTGTGGTTTTGATCGTGGTGAGAGAACATGGAGCAAAGAGGAATTTCAGTTAAGAGTTGCTGGGAGTTTGTTTTGGTTGGACTTGTATTAATTGTATTTGCACAATTTGGAATTTGGAGTGCTGTGGCTTCTCAGTGGATGGCTGGCTGGCAAAGCCTCCTTGAAGGGGAAGCACCTGGAGCACATTGCTGGTTTTTATAATATGGCTCCAAGGCTGAAAATTGAGAGTGATTCTTTCTCACCCTCACTGAAAGCTGCAGCTAAAAAGGGAGGATGTGGCTGTCCCTTGCCCCCACCATCTGCTGAGTGCTGCCTCCCTGCTTTCCCTCTGTGGGCTGGGGACTCTGTCTCTCAGCAGCCACATCTCCGTTTCCAGCTGGCTGCCGACAGTCCCTTCTGGTAAATGGGCTTTAAAATCTCGTGGTGAGGTTACCTAGCTGAAAGGTATTGATAATTTGTGACTGATTGCACAGAGAGCTTTTCCTGGGGACACAAGGCAGTTCTTGTCTCTTAGAGGAGCTGATTTGTAGGAGAAAGTGTACCCCTTGATGTAGGTGCTCTGTGG
>VYZP01037383.1:0-12096 GCA_013400635.1 Hypocryptadius cinnamomeus | reverse complement strand
AACCAAGACAGAAACATTGAATATAAATTCTTTGTTGTGACCTATAAAAAACAACCCATTGCTCTTTGATATTTTCGGTAGTGAAATGATTCAGATCACTCTTTGTAGACTGAGGCATCAAACAGAGAAAATGCTATGACTTCTTGTGAAAAGCAATCATCTCTTTCCACTGAAGTAGAAAAACTAGAGACTTTTGGAACATTTTATTTAAATTTGCCTTAAAAACAAGATAGTTTTTTATTGCAAAATAGTTTGCATATAATTGTTTTATGTAACATATACTCACGTTTGTTAGCCCTACACATCCAAAAAGCTGTGATTCAGAGCTCATAAGGATAAATTGTCTACTTTCAATTAACACTGTTTTTTACTAAGAAATATTTCAAATCCAGGCAGTTATCTTCACTATATGACTTACATGTGTCTTTGTGGCTGCCCTTTCCCTGACAATAAAGATAATCACAGAGACAAAGAAATGAGGACTAGAAGATATCCCAAAATCCAGCACTCCTCCCTCTTCTGTAATCCAGGAGAGTGGGATGCCCAAAGTCCTACTCAAAACCTGTTCTCTTAATTTAAGAGTAATATGTAAGAGCTGACAATAGTTTGGTTTATTAGAAAGAGCACTTTTATGTGAAATGTTAGTAAGTGAGGAGTTTCCAGGTGTAAAGGACACCAACAGAGCTGGGACTGTCACTGAAGTCTCAGAAAATCTCAAGCCAGTGCTCTGTGACACTACAGTGCTCCTTATGCTGGTTTGTCAGTGGGAAGTAAAATCTGTAGAAAATCAGACCTTCAGACTCCTCTTTTGTTCAGCTTACACCTCAACAAATGCAAAGGCAATCAGACAAGGAAATTGTGGTGTTCTGGGATGGGATTGTCTGTCCCCTTTCTTATTGCAGTAGCCCCATTTTGGGTAGAAAGTTCTCTTGGAAATAGGTGAAATAGATTGATACTTTTCGAAGTGTCATTTATAGGGCTCTCATTACACTTCTGACAATTTTCTTCCAGGCATTTAGAAACTGAGAGATTGTTGCTAACATCATTTTTTCCCTCAGCCAAATCTGACTGAATTTGCCAGGCAGCAAAGGAAGCAGCATGTTACCAGCTCTCAGGTCATGCTATACACACATTTGTATCTGTAATACTTGCTAGATCTTAAGGGCAAAACTGTTCTCCTGTCTGCAATGCAGTGTTTTAGCTGCAGTGCAGATCATTTATATCTACGCTCCCTGTCCAAGTCTCACAGAGGTCAGCTGTGATTTCGTGAACATCCCTCTGCAATTTCTTTCCACATTTTATTGTCTCTTTCACAATCAATGTGATTAGAGGGTGTGTGTGGCCTTCCTGTCTGTGCTGGCTTGTTGCTGACCTGATGGCTCTGTTCCTGCTTTTTCCTAGGACTCCTTAATGCACACTCATTGCTGACCCTCCAGACACTCTCCCAGCCTAAGTAGCTGCAAGGGTGACCTGTGGTCTCTGACTTCACTTCTTCAGTATGTTTTGGATATCAAATAATTCATGTTTTATTCTCTAATATGCCTTTGGTTCCTACTTTATAACTAAACCATATGAGGCCAGAAATGAGCTTCTCTCCTGACAGCTGGGACAGTGCTGCCCAGGGTTCCTTCATTTTTTACCAGTCATGTTGATGAGTGCAGGGACAGCAGGGACCTGGATGGAAATCCTTAGAATAGCAGTGACACCTTACCTCCTTGTAACATGGTGCTTTCAGATAAACTTTACATGAGAAAACTGATCTTTTTTGTGTGTTTTCTAACTGTGATTTCACCTCTTTCTTCTGTAAGAAAATGAAAGTGTAAACCTATGTCTAAAATGGTGGAAGACAGGTTTTCCTTAATCAGAGTCCTAGCAAACATCAGCCATTTTTCCCCACATGAGAACAGACACGGTGGGGCAGGGATGCTGGTTTCCCCTCTGCTCACTTCCTTAACTTTTTTCTAAAAGGCCACTCTGATGAGGAGCCCCTCTCTGCACGTGGACCTGCAGGAGCCCTGTTTATTACTTGGTTTGATGTTTGACCTGAGCATTGATGCACATAATTGAAAAGCAGTGTCTAAAGTGCAGAAGGAATCCATTAATAAAATCGTGCCTTTTCAAGACAAATTTCTACAACTCATATACAGACATATATAGATATATGTACACAGGCACATTAGACATAGATAAATATATGTACACAGGCACAAAGAGTGAGAATCCTTTTGCAATCCATTCCAATCACTGCTGTTCAATACAAGAAGCACAATTCTCCCCCTCCAGGCAGTTTTGGTATGTGCCTATAAAAGATGGCTACACAATACTTTATTTAAGTACTAGGAAAAGTGCAATAGTGGGGAATCAGTCAGAGAGATTTTCTGTTCAATGAGCAGGCTGGACCAGAGCTAAATGCTGCATTGCACCAACTAAAAGACAGTGCCTTCCTTCTGCCGGAATTTACCCTGTGCTTCACCACTTCAGACAAGGAAAGAGTCTGCAAACATCTAGGATTATAGCCATCACTTATTCTTGTGTTCTGGTGCTGCGTGCACAGCACAGCTTCATCACCTTTAAAGACTGGTGATCCAAAAAATGGAAAAACTGCACCCATATATCAACTAACTTTTAAAAGGATTATTTTTTTCCATGACACCAGCACTGCTTTAATAAAACTTAACAAATGCCAGGTATTTTCTGATATATCATGCTCCCTGAAGTGAACTCTGTGATGAAATACTTTGCTAAAAATTTCATTGGCAGCACTAAGTTTTTATTAAATTCTTCTCTAAAGATCAACTAATAAAATTTTTTATGGTACTTAGACATAGGGGATGTTTTAATCATTGGAAATTGATCACTGAAGCTATATATTATTGTTTCTTTTTCATGCCTGATTAAAAATGCAACTGATATTGGAATGAATTGCTATTCTTGCAATTTTTAAAGTTTTCCACAGCACTCAGTCATACGTTCCTGTAAATGCTCCTTTCAACAGAGTATGACTGCATGACAACATAAACATAACATACAAAATAGCTGGAGCCCACAAAGCTCAAAACTCATTGTGAAATTACTTCAGATAATACTACAGAAAGCTTTCTAAAACATATAGAAAAATCTGGAATCAAAACCTTGAGCCCATATTTTGCACATGGTGCAGTAAGAAGAGCAATCTATTTAGTGAAAAATCACAGAAAATATATTACAAAGAGACCTTTTATTAATGTCAACAAAGAGAGAAGAAAATTCTGCTGAATTCCACCAAAATGTTCAAAATAAAACCAAAAGAACATGAGCTAAGAGCACCCTCTTCTGATCATTATTTTGTTCTTCAAGGTCTACGTAAAATACCTTCTGAATATGTTGTAAAATTCCACTGACCTGTTCTTTATCAGAATCACAAATACACTATCTGCTTGGGAGATGAATACAATAAATTTGTTTCAGCTACCAACTGATATTTTTACTTTAGTTGATTTTTTCTTTTTTTTTCTTTTTCTTTTTTTTTTTTATTGTGCAAACTTGAAGCCAGTTCTTCCAGTTACTCTTCTCCCTTGTATGTTCCAGTTTGATTTCCATAAGGCCACCTAGGGCCAGAGGTGCAAGGGACAGGCTGATTTTTGTCTAATTCATGCCACTGAGAGAGATTTAAATTCAGGTTAAAAAAAATCTGATTCTAAAAGAGTGTGTTTACAAAGATTTATAGATGAAAGAAGAAACAGAGGATGGGGGGAAAGTAAGAGCAAGAGGAATATTAGGAATATAAATTTTTTCTATAGCTGTATCAGCATTGTGTTTGTGGTATTTTCAGAGGACTGAAGAAGTAAATTCTAAATCCCACTGTAATTCAGAGGGGAAAAAAGGAAAGAGAGCAGTGCCTCTGACCTTGTACCACACTTTCAGTCTCTGAGGACTGGAGGAGAGAAGTAACTCATGAATATTAGAGTTAATGAAGCTTGATTTTCTCCAGATTTTTGGTTCAGTGTTGATTGACTCTCACGTCTGGAAGATGTAAATTGTGACTGAAGCTTGTTCTGCATTTGAGACATTTCGATGTGCCCTCTTCAGTATGCATTCTCTGGGATTTAAAAAGACTCCAGCTCTTGCTGTAGAGTTTTTCTTAGTGGGTGCTTCTCAGATGTCTCTCTGACCTGGACATCTACTTACATAAATCTTGTAGGAATGTCCTGTCTCTGGGATTTCTGTTCCTGTATCATATTTCATAAAAATAAAACAGTGAGTTCAAAAAATAAGCTAGCATGGACTAGTGGGCAGATACATATTGAAACATCTAACTTCTAGTCAATTCTCTGAAGATTTCCACTAGAGAGCCCTTGATAGGCAGAGGTGTGGAGAGGGTTCCCCTTGGTGTAGGAAGTGACTCAAATCAGAAGTGAAGCCCAAAGAGGCAAAGGGAGTGATCAGCCATGCCAGGAGCTTCCTGCAGTGCAGATGAGGCATTTGGGGGTGAGTGATCCCATCTCAGCAGGAGAGGCTGATGGACCAGCACACACTGCCAGCATCCCACGGACTGGAAACCAATAGAAATGAAATTGGAAGATACAGGCACAATCCTATTATGTGATAAGGAAACCAGGGTGGAAAGAGACAGCACAGAGATAAGAGGGTCATGAAAACTAACAGAGCAATTTGGATCTGAGAAAGTGGATGCACTATTAACCAGATGCACTCAGCCTCACTGGATTACCAGATGAGGCTTGTCCTTGTCAAAATACAATAAATTGGCCGCTTCAGCTTTCTCCACATTTAAGGTTCTGGCATGAACCACTTTAGACAAACATAGATTGATGGCTGAAGTATACACAGGAATGACACAGGACCAGGATGATGCTGAAATATCATTAAAATTGATGATTTTGGCTTGTTCGTCTGTCATCTTCAGTACAGCATGGCAGCGCATCTGGAGACCTGACATTATCACAGAACAATGTAGAGCCTTCTGGGAAGGGAAATGCTAGAGCTGGAAAAAAGGCATGTGCAGACATGCAAAACATCCAGGAACAGCTTTTGGTCCTGCTGGCAAAGAGCTGTGTTGTAATTCCAGGTGTCTGACACCTGGAATGAAATCCAGCTCAGGCTATTGTGTGCACTTGCTTACAGAAACAGTAATCTACAGCTGGGCTGTGGAAACAAAGGGTCAGGCACTGCCCAAGTCTCCTTAAAAGGTAAGAGACTTTGGCAACCCAAAGGCAAATGCAACTTTGAGTTATTGGCCCAGAAGTGGTAATTTAGAAATTGGGAATTTAGGTTATTAGAGTAGAATTAAAGGAACTGGCTCTTCTTCCCTTTGGCTTTTTACAAGCCTTAAAGATGACAGAATATTCAGTTGGAGCTGCATAGTAGGAATGATCAACCAAAGGAAATCATTACCATTATCCAGCAGCTGGAATGTGCTGGTAAGGACAGTAACAGAATAAGGAATTTGCATTTTTGAGTCTGGCCATTTGTAACACCTGAAATAAGAACAGTAGCATATGTAAGAATATGTGGGTTTGAAATGGTGCAGGGTCAGCCATGTAGCTGGCATCTCTAAGGAGTCCTCTATGGAAATTATGGAAGTCTCCAGAGCTATCAGTTCTTATTATCAGGCTTCACAAAATGGGGACTAGCACTACATGAAAAGGTTGTTCAGTAGAATTAAAATTATCCTGGGGCATAGGAAGCCTCAGACTTCAAAGTTTCTAGTTATTTGCACATCATACTTTAGTTTTTTTCTTTTAACGAAAAAAAAACTACAAGGCTCTCAGAATCTTTCATTATGAAAGAACCTCAAAAAGTAATGATACTTGAGCCCAATACTTATACAAAGTTGATAAAGGGGAAAGATAAAATAATGCTCAACATCGTATCTTCCTGATAAAGAAGCAGAGAGCAAGGTTTGATTTATATTTGCCTAGTTAAAAAATTTCTTCAGACTTAATCTGCTGTATTATTATTTTGAGGTCAACATTGTCAGTTCTGTTCTCCAAAATGCTCTTAAAGGTTATCAAGAGAAGCAAGAATTGGATTGGATCCCTGCAGCCAGCTCATATATTGAGCACAGGGTGGAAGCTTTTCTTACAGATCTTTTCTTCACAAGCACAGAAAATACCACCAGAAAACAAAAACAAAAACACCAAAAAAACCCCAAAACAAAACAAAACACACACACACAAAAAAATAGCAGTTGTATTCATTGGATATCCAAAAGATACTGCTGTGAATGGAAAGCACTTTGAGTAGGACTGACTTATAAACATGCATAGACTGGTCCACCTTATGAGTCTAATGGATCAGCATTCAAATGTACATAATGAACAGATGGTTCCCGTAGAAGAGACTAATGCAGCATTTTCAGACACCTTGTACTGGCACTCATTCAAAGCAGGTGCTCGATTAACCAAGGCTGGAAGTGGACCGAAATGAACTGGCTTCTAAAAAAACTGGGACACAGAAAAGGAGGAGACAACCCCTTCTTCTCTCTTTTCCAAGAATATATGAGTGCATGCAATGCCAGCTTTGCCCATTGTGACCAATGTCACATGTTTGGTACTGTTTCTGAGATGCAACATCCATAACTTTAACATGAGGACCAGGGGCAATGACAAGCTGAGCAAGTCAATATGTAATTCAGGTTTGAACTCCATTTTATACTCTCATGTTAATTTTTTTCTAATTTTGTCAGCTTGTTCTGTGTCCAAAGTGGCCAAGCCCCAACTAGAACCAGAGCTGCTATTCTGAATCCATTCCTGATCTGATTTTAAAGCAGAAAGATTAAATTCCTTGCCCTTAGGAGAAATCAAATAAACCTGGCATCAAACCCTTTCACTGTCTAGGTTCCAAAACTACCTGCTACAGCAAGGAAAACAATGGTAGTGGAGATATTTGTGTGTTTTTACAGATGAAGTTATCCAGTGGTTAAATCTGGAATAATCTTCAGAGCAGATTTCAAAATGAATCAGGGTCATGGTTTGTGCACACACGTGATGGTGCTAAAATCTTCTGGGGTTTCTTGTCTTCTGCAGTTTTGTCTGTGTTTGATCTGGAATAGGAAAATAGGGTCCATTCCAATTTGGAAAGAAACCCAGAACCCAAATAATATGAGTAAACTCACATCATGAGACTGAAATGCCCCCGAATACCCCCTTACCCTTCCTGAGGATGGAAAGTTTGACAGTCAGATGGGACCAGGGAAGAAAGACATCTCTAGATGGAAAATGATGAAAAGCTGAATTTGGCAATACTATTAAAGTGGACTCCTGGTTTTAATTATAAAGTTATAGAATTTTATAGAAGTGATGGCAAATCCATTACAGAGTTTGAAGTTATGTCCAGCCCAGCTGCTTTAAGCACTGTCAAGCACCCACTACTCTACAAGAAAAATTCACTCTAGTTTTCAGCTCTCAGGTTGAAATGGCTTATTCTTGTAGTGACTATTAATCCACCCAGAAGACTCTCACAGCTCATCCTCCCCTTTGCAAATAGCCCTCTACCAAAGGAAATTTTCTCAACTGAAACTGGCTTTTAAAATTATCTTGATCTTTGTGAAACTGTTAGCAGTATGACAGTGAACTACCTGAGAACATCTATTTAGGATTCATAAATCTTTATAGGGAAACTGTTAATAGAGCCACTATTTTGCCTGCCTTGAAATATTGAGGTGCTTTGATATGCAACATTATAACCTGCAGGAGAAAACCTTGACAGAAGGATAGAAGATTCATGCTTTAAACACAAGGTATTGCAGTCATGAAGTTACTTTGTGGACTGGCAGAGTATGTTCGATTTCAGCAGCTAAAATTGTGGAAAAAACAATCAAGGCTTGAGAAGCCTGAACTTCAGTGTGAGAAACAGTCCACCTGACAATGCTGTCCTGCCTGACTTTAATTAATCTGTCACTACAAACATGACCTAGTTACCACAGTACAAATGTCAGCTTGTAATGGCTTTTCCCTGGAGTCCTCCTTAACTATCATTTGCCATTTACATTTGCTCGTTCAGTGATGAAGAGCAGTTAATGAGCTCCATCTACTGCTGCACGGAGTGAATTGTTCCAGCAGCTCCAGTGCCCCAGCACCTCCCCAGGCTGCACGGGGACAGGTGTTCCAGGCACTCTGCTGCACCACGCCACTGCCAAGGGCTCTTAGCAGAACATTCACCTCTTTGTATTTCTTGTTCTGTTTTTCTGTCATCAGCTTTAATGTACGTGGGTTTCCTTTAATCAATAATCTTTTAGGTAATTTCATTTTGAATTACAGGGAAACAACGTGGGGCACCTTTTTTCTTTTTTTCTTTTTTAAATGTATTTTCCATGCAAAAAGGCGTAACAGTTCTCTTAAAATAATTAGCACAAAAAACCAAAGAGGCTTACAAAGCAGGAAAATTTACTTAAGTTCCTCTTGCAGTCTTAATAAACAAGGCCACTGTGCTGAAAATGGGTACTCAGATCAACTTTGGCCCCTGATCTTAGCACTGAATCTCATTTTCCTCTGAGTTGTAGCATTCAGTGCATTGTTCATGAATGCTCCTTACTCAGGGGAGCCTTTATAACTAACTCCAAGGGATTCAGAAGTTTCTAGGGACAGAAACAATGTTTGAACAGCATAATTCAAATGATCTTCATTCTTCATACACCACACTGGAAATCTGTTGGGAACATCTTTTACAATAAATTCACATTGAAACAGGTTTTATTTTTTAAATTAGCAATTAATGCAGAATTATGCAAAGCAAAATAATGAATAATCTGTCTGTGCAGTCAATTCTTTCATGAAAACATGGGGGACTTCATTGTACAGCACTACTTACAATCAGCTCATCAGTGGGAAAACAGACCCTGGTTTCAGCTAGTGCATTGTAAATAAAGATGCTCAGACTTTCAACAGCTTTTAAAAGTAATATTTAAGGTGAATTGTCTTCAAATTAATTGGAAGCTAAAAAACTCTAAATGCTTACTTTATGCTTCCAGTAAATGTTAATCCCAAATACAGTGTTAACATGACAGGTAACTGTTTGAAAATATTCAGGAGCAATGTAAACTTCAAATTTAAGAAAAGTACGAAGATTTCATATTTGTCTTCTGTGAATTTTATGGGAGTAAGTATTGGAAAGAGTCCAGTTTTGGAATAGGAAACTGAGAGTCCAGTTTTACACCTCCAAGAAAAAATGTGATACAGCCTGTTCCTGAATAAAGGGTTTCAGGTTAAATATTCAGTAGCAGAATGTTAAATAAATTTTTTTTTTTGGTTGCTCATTAACACAGGCAGCCTTAATTTGATTTCTTGAATGTATTTAGTTTCATATGAAAGCCAGAATAATCACAAGGTAGCAAGAGCCACTAGACTGTTCTTGAAGCTGCATTGCCCCAATAAGCTTTGCAAAAGGCATTACCAATAACAGCAGAGAAACAAATTTTCAGTAGTCAGCCTTTAGAAAATAAAAAATTGTGAGGGGATTTTAGTGACCTAATAATTGTCTACCAGTGTGCAATGATTTTTATGGATTTAGATGGGAGCAAGGGCAAATCTGTCCCACACTGGTATTTTGCACTTTCTTCCTTCACGAAATGATGTTCTTCACAGGCAGCATCCTGGTGATCAGGTGTGTCCAAGTCTGCCCATGTTAGGGGAGCTTTTAAATGCATTTGCATGTGTGCAGTGAGTCTGATCATCAGAAATACACAGTGCATAAAAGCACATGCACACATTTACACCTATATATGCAACAGACACATACTTTATGGTCAGGAAAAAGGTATAATAATAATAAGTACCTTTCAACTTCCATGCTTGCAGCACAGGAGGCAGGATTGTAGCATCTGTCAGTGAAGTAACCACTTGGAAAGACTGTTATGGTTTTTCATCACCTCTAAGCATTCTCTCATGTGGGTCGTCATTTTATCTGTGTAAAACTTCTCCTATTTTATCAAGAGCTATCACACATACAGGGTTTTCTTTTCTATTCAAGAAGATTTCCACCTTTATGCAAAATTTTTTAAACTGCATGTAGTTCAAGAGGATTTACTAAGGTGAAAATTAAGCATATCAAATTTTTTCCTCTAGATAGTAGTTACCCAGGCAATTGTGACTGAGCAGAGTACACAGTATAAATGTCAGGATAAATTACCATTTTCCATTAAGGACTGGTGAACAACTAAATCCTCACTCAGAGAAATACATCTCTCTGGATTTAAACCTTTTGGCTCCAGTCCATTTCTGTAGTCTGCCCTGCACTTACTGAGAAAAGTCATTGATGACCATGGGAGTTGTCTCTAAAGATGTAGAGGGATCTTAATGCATATTTGTGACCTTAAAAAGATGAACAGATTATTTGTTTGTGTTGGTAGCTCATGTCTTCAGAACTGTTTCTTGCTACATAGAAAAACCACTTTGATCTACAATTAAACATTTTTTTATATAATCTGGAAAACGTATGCATAATTGACAAAACTAGAAGGAACTGAGTACAGAAAGCAGAAAAGGAAAACAACATTTCATTTCATTTTTACATTTATTCAATGGAGTTCAGAAACAAGTATAACTCTTATTTACAAAGTTGAGCATTAAATATTAAAAAAAAAAGGAGGACTTACTGGCCTTTGATAAGTAGTTTGGGACATGCATGCTAATACAAAACCAGTTTGGGATGACAGACATTTAAATACAGAAAAGTGAATTAACAAAATTTTCAGACACACTTGAAAAGGTAGCATGTCCTTTTATATCCCTTTATCCAAATGTAATTTCTCCATTTTTTCGCAATTTCCCCTCCCATGTCCACTTTCTAAACTTTAAACTAATATTACAAAATAAAATATTTAGAAATACAAATAATACACCCAATAAAGTACATTAATTATGATGAATGATAATGGGAAAGAGAATCTGGCATAGTTGTCTATGTGGTAAGGATTTTTAACATGGAAGCAGTCAAAGATACAGAAAAGTCTTTTCATTACTGACATTGCTGAACTACACACACTGTGTTGACTTCTCTCCCTTTTTCTCTCAATGCTGGTTTGTTCACTTTTGTTTGAATCAGTCTTGTTCATATTGTCAGGGGCACTGCAACTGTTTGTCACTGCTGCCAGGATTCCATTCTTCTCTTCTTCACCATCATCATCATCATCAATAATCTGATAGGGAACACAACAGCAGGTACTTAAGTGCATGTTTCATCACCTGTTTATTTAGAGCTGCAACAAATGGGATTTTTCTTCTGACTCCTCCTATGTCTCACTCCTCGATTTCAAGGACAAGCACTTGCATGCACCAGGCAGCTCTTTCAGCTCTCAAAGCCTCCATTTATGGGGAAAACATTGACTTAACAATGCTATACAGCAAAAACTTTTGAAGCACTGTCAAGCAAATCTGGATTTGTTCAAATATGGACAAGGAACTTTACTTAAGACAGCAGCAAATCCCTGAAAGGTACAACAGTAAACTGTCTTCTGCTCAGGGCAAATACCGGCAAAGGTTAGTGCCCAGAAAGTGAAGGCAAAGCCCCAGCCTGGAGATGGAGAGGGTGGGGGAGCTGCCAGACCAGCCAGCTGAGCTGGCTGCACCCCAAATCAAGCACCCCAGGATACAAGACACTCTCCCTGTGTGCAACTGGCTGCCTCATTCTGGTTCTTTGTGATAAAAATCAAGCGACTTTAAAAATAAAGAGGGACAAGCCCCACCCACAGCTGCCTTAATACTAAATAGCTTGTGATGCTTTCTGTCAAGTCCTGAAACCCATGCTTTAGGTTCAAAGTTACGCTAGGGTTAAGAATATTTTTATGTGCTTCACTGCATCAAGACAGGTCTTTGGAGAATGCTGTATAAGCCTTCTGGTGGGTTTTGTTTCTCTGATTAGAAATGGCTCAGAGCCTTAAAGTTCATGTATGAAATTTTCACCCTTTGAAGTCAGTGCGTTTTCTGTTAGTGACTCAGAGGACACAGGATTAGACATCAGCTGCAGCTTCAGCTCTAAAACTTCCTTGGAATTTCTGGGGTATTCAGTTTGGCTTGGGATATTGCAGAGACACCAGCAGAAACAAGCTACAAAGACTGGCTCCGATTTTGTATCTAAACCAAATCTTATTATGCATACATT
>VYZP01037377.1:0-30042 GCA_013400635.1 Hypocryptadius cinnamomeus | reverse complement strand
GAGTGAAAACACATCCAAAACATGTGATTCAGGCAGCTGAAGGTAAAAGTCTCTAATGGTATTAAGATATTTTATTATTTTGTAGAGATTAATCTCATTTATCCTGTCCTCTTAAGAATACAAATACCAACCTCAGAAGGAAAGCTACTGTATCTTTGGAGGCTGTTTGTACTGGTGTTCCAATGCTTGTGTCACTGCTAAAGTATCTGATACCTGGTACATCCTGTTTTTAAATGTGTGTGTGATATGTGGCCATCCATGTGCCTCTGGGTTGAGTTCTGGCACAGCTGCAACTCCTTGAAGCTGAGCACTTTCAAAATCATGTCTGGCCCAGTGATGAGGCTTGTCCTTTTGCCATCACAGAGTACATAATCTGATTTCTTTGCTGCTCCAGGAGTTTCTTGCATTGTTCTCCTTGCTGTGACTCTTTACTGGGCCTGGGAGAGGAAACAGTCTTTAGGAGCTCTGGAAGAGAAGGTGATTTTGGACAACAAGAACCTGTAGAGTCATATTTCAGCTGAGTAGGCCCTTGTAATCCTGAGGAGAGGTTGCTGCAGGCCTGAGGTGTTTCAGGTGACAGCTTAAGGAGAAAAAAGACTAAAAAATTTGTTCTGTTCTTAATTTCTATGAGATGATGTCATGGTAATTTTATTCACTGAAGGAAGCAAGGCTGAGAGAATGGTCTTTTTATTAATAAGTTATTAAAGGAGGTCAATGGGATAAACAAACAAAGCTGGAATATACACTCCCTCAAAATTCCTGTGAGTGAATATGAGAGAAAAATTAATGAGGGAGAAAAACTGTCTGCCAGTAGGGCAGACTGATCTCAACACCTGGTGAGGTTTTGGAAGACGAAGAAACTGTCTGCATGCAGCCATTGCACTCAGGGAAGATATTATCAATGTTTATAAATACATTAAGGGAAAGTGCAAAGGCAACAAAGACAGGCTTTTTCCAGTGAGCCCCAGTGACAGAAAAAGAGGTAACATTCAGGAGTCGTCTGGACATGGTCCTGGGCAACCTTCACTGGGTGTCCTTCCAGAGCATGAGGTTGGACCAGATGTTCTCCATGCACAGGGGTAACTTCAACCATTCTGTGATTCTCTGAAGAGGCAACAGATCCCTATTCTCCCTGGCAGCAGTAACAGCAATGGTGGTAAATGTAAGGAGCCACAGACACTATTTTTCTGATTTGGAATATGCCTGCAGGTTGCAAAGTCGCAACAGGGGACAAGTCATAGTGCAGTGGCAAGGAAGGGTTTCTTCTTAGTTTACACTTGTTCCTGAACCCTAGACAGTAAATTCAAACACATAGCAGGACAGGGTTTCTCCCTAATAGGTCTGTCAGGGCTGCAGCAAGGCAAGTCGCTATAGGCATTTTCTCCTGTGTGAGAACAGCACAAAAAAATTGAAATAATGGGCATTTTCCTGGAGAGACGCCAGCCATCTCAGAAGATATGGTACTGGTTTCAGTCATGAATGTCCTGTGTTTGACAGAGACAGACAGACCTGCCTTCTTGGTAGTTCTTGGGCTAGAAAAATCTGACTCAAGCTATGAGCACAAATTGTTACTTAAATTTCATTAACTACCCCTTTTGCTGCTGAGGAAGACTTCATTTTGTGACAATTATACAGAACACAGGAAACAAAAATGTCAACAGTGTTATTTCGTTTTTACCTAAGTTAGTGGGAGGAGACTTTAGGTCAACTATTCCAGTGTGGGAAAACTGTCCACTCTTCCAAGAGCTGGCAGTTTTAGTCCAGACTGTCTGCCTCATGGCTTTCCCAGGCTGCTACATATAGGCTCAGTTTTGGTCTTCATTCTTCTGAGATAAATTGGATTATGTGGCCTTTACTGATCACCCACACTCTATATGCACTTCAGCTGTCTGCTTGCTGTTCATTCCCCTTAAATACAGTCCTCCTTTGGGATTGCATTTTCCTCATGGAAATTTCCTGTTTATCTCCATGGAGGAGGAGGAAATGCCTCTATGAAACTTAGAGGGCTTTGCTTCAAATGTTTGAATTCCTGCAGCTGCCTGCTCATGTAGCTGAAGTACCACAGGAAAGCTGTGCCTGTCTTTGGCAGGTCTGTGATGGCCATGAGGGCTTGTTTCCAGTGTCTGCTCTGACTTTGGGTTCAGGCTGACACAGAGACAGATGTGCGGCAAAGCTCTGAATCAGTGCATGCAAAAATGAGTGGGTCTGTTTTGTAAACAACCATCATTTCATGCTTAAACAACTCAGAAGGCAAGTGGGACAATATGTGACATGTTCAAAGAGTAAAGCAATCAAGATGTCCATTCATAATTTGACAACTATATCATTAGTGGTTTAATAATCACAGCAGAAGCCAGGAAAGGAGCTAGAAGTAGCAGAAAAGGTTTCACAGCACACAGCAGGGACAGAAACCTCAGGAAGCCAGAAACAGAACTCATGCACAGACTGCAAAATACAGAGACATTTTCAGCTCCCCTAGAAGAGGGAAATTTAACTGCAGAGGGAGCAGATTTACCGCATTACTTGAGAGGAAAATATTAATTACCATAGAACCCAAGACGAAGTAATTGACACCAGAGTTCACAGAATTGATGAAAGTGCTTTGCAAGATTGAATGACCCTTTTCAAAGGTTGAGCAGATTTTTTCTGAACTCACTTGAGGGTATTTCTTTAACCAGTTCCCCTTGCAGAGTTTGGGGATGATTTTATTGCCCCAGAAGTCACCAATTTTTGTTTTAATGTTATTGTACTCAAGAGCCAACATCTCAAGCAGTTTGATTGTAAGAATAACGATTGTAAGAATATTTGCTATATAAGATGGAACACCATAATAAAATCTGCATTTGGGTGCTGAGACAACATAAAATTGCTGGAAGTTTGCTACAATGTAACTAAAATTCTTGAAATATTATCAAAAGACAGGGAGTAACTAGACAAGACAGACCCACTTGATTTTATGGGTTCTTGGTTATAGGATGGCCCTAGAGAAGTGATTGAAAATAACAACCAATGTAACCTCTAGATGCCAACCTCAGTAAGTCAGTGAGAATCATACCTCTGTGTTATACAGAATGAGTGGCCAGCACTGCAAAGCAGCTGTGTTGGAACTTCTGCTTCAAGTGCCAGAAAGCCAAGCTTTTAAAAGAGTGCATGGATAGTTTGTATTATTCAGAAAATTACTGGCCAATGAGTAGTACATGCAAAGAGGCCAAGACTAGAGCCTAACATCTTCTTTCTACCACAAACTCCATGTGGAAAAGCAACTTTCCTCACAAAACAACCAACAGAAATGTTTTGCAGCTATGTTTAGATAACAAATGCCCTTGTTTTTCCCATGACTTTCTACCCTTCAGAATCCCATCTTCTCCCTGATATCATTAATTACTGAGTTCAGACTTGTCTTGCTTTTCCTGGACTATTTTCAAGATGTAATTTTGTTTTATATTATTCCTTCCTGACCTATTTCTTCTGCATTGTAAACTCTTCTGTTAGTTGAATTAAACTTGCTTGAGGGTAATGATTTTTGGTTTTAAACATGAGCACACTGAATCTGTGGTTTTCCTAGGCTTCTGCTAATTTATTTTTAAAAACTAAAAGAACAAAAAAAACCAAACCAAAACAAAACAAAACAAAAAAAAAAAACAACACAGTGGGGTTTTCAGGGAGTTTCTGGTTTTTTAGAAGGTTTCAAAAATTAGTCATTGTGGGCACCTGAAATCCAAATACATATATCTGACTTGCAAAAAACCATTTCTGAATGCCTCTGCCACACATTAAATCTTCATGAATCACATTTAAATTCTTAAAAAAACCTAAAAAAGATCCAAAGCCCTCTCTACCCCCAGACCCTCAAACTCCATCATCTTAATCCTTTTCCCTCATCAAACAATAATAAAAAGCATCAAAATGCTGAGTTTATAGAAGTGTTATGAAGTTTATTCCTCTGAAAGTTGTCAGTGTAGTGCACACTGAGGGCAATGCATGGCCACCAGGCCTCAGGGGGTTCCTGTATTATCTTTTTCTTTCATAGCATAGATGTGAAAGGTAATTAGGAGTTGTATAGAGCTGGGAGAGGCAGTGTGGCAAGCAATCCAGGTGATCATACTATCAATGCTACTTTTCCTTTTGACGAGCTGCAGTTTGAAACAGCCATTGTTCTGGGGATTCAGGAGCTGCTGCTTCTACCAGATGCCTCTCTTGGAATGCTGCTGCTTCCAGTCTTGCCTTGTGGCACCCAAGAGCTGATGTACTGCAGTGAATTACCTGTGTTTGAACTGAATAAACTTACTTGTGGGCCAGGTCTCTGGTCTTCTCACTTTCAGGTGGACAAAAGAGCATTAAAGGAAGAGCAACACTGACAGAATGTATGCATTATTAGAGAGAGGAAAGTAAACAAAGTTTATGCAGCTACTCCCAGCTATAAATATCATTTCAGGAAAACACATAAAGGCTTAAACATTACACTTCTATAGCAGTTGTAAAACCTAAACTAACTCAGAACAGAGAACCATTGTGGAGGAGAAGAGAGCTTCACAAATGTTAGCGGAGAAAAGGATTCATTCACTGTCTGCCATATTCAGCAAGCTTGGATAGTGTTGTTTTCAGCTCTTACCTCTGGGCTCACCTCCAGATTCCTGAGGCTGACATCAAAGTGGGAATCTTGAGTGGCAGAGCTCTCTGGGAGCTGGCATGAAGCAGCATGTCCAAACAGTTGCTCCAGTGGCTGCTGCCTGCACAGCAGAGGGTACCTCTCCCACCCCGTGTCTCTCTGGGTGCTTCTGGGCCTGGCACACTGCAGAAGTGTTTCTACAGTGTGAGAAGGTTTACTAAGTTTAGGTTAGCAGGCACCTCGATCCTGGCCTGGTCTGCTCCTGGGAAACCAACTGTGCAAGCCACTTCTTCCTTGTTTCCCCCCTCATGAATGACTTCTTTAAAGCTTCTGTCCTCTTCAAATCTCCAGCAGCCCTCCACCCACTGTTTGTGCTGTGATCCTGGAAACTGCGTAAATGCAAAATTGTGAATGGATATGCCAAACGTGCCACCACCAGCTCTTTCATGAGCCAGTGGCCACATTGCTAAAAGAACTTTAACTTCAGTATTTGGATTGGTTGTTGAAGATTCTGTTGTAGAGGAGGCTCCCTTAAGAAATCACATCCTGTGAACATGGGTTTACTAAAATGCCATTTGGGGGTTATTGCCAAGGTATACCCCAGGTAAGAAAATATGACATGTCAACAAATTCAAACCCCAGAAAGCTGTGTGAGTAATGTTCCTCAAAGTCATATGACCAGGGCTCAAGCTCACATGTCAATAAGTGTAAGAGTGATCAATGTCTGTAGGTGTAACAGCAATGGCCAAACTCAGCCGCATGAAGTGGAAAAAATGTCAAAATATTTTATGGAGAAAAAAAGTTAAGGTAGCTTCTAACTCAACATCCCTGATCAGTCATTCATGGTGTGTCCTAGCTCAGCTCTTGGGCTGCACCCTGGGACCAATGTAGTAAGTCTGTATCTCAGTGTAAGACAGACAATGCTGTCTTACCAAATGTCTCACCAACATACTCTGAAGATCAAAGGGAGATCTCTAAGTGGATGTAAACTAGTGATACATTTTATTGCATTGTTCCTGGATTTGTAGTTGTAACTGTAGTTCTTACTGTATTTCTAACCATAGGCTTACTGGACATGGACTGTATGTACATTGCTTTTTCAAGTTCATCTTGGCTTGAAAGTAGAAATGGAAAGACAAGACACTATTTAATTCTGTTACACACAGGAGATCATAGACTCTCAACAGATTCTACCTCAAAAGCATAGCAACTATTGATACCCCATTTTATTTAAAGAAAGATTAAGAAAGTACTATTTAAGCATATTCCTCTGAAGGAACACAGTCAACAATTGGGACAACAAAAGAAAGGGCAAAAATAAATGCATATCATAAGGTATTTGCAACAGGAACTAAATTCCATTTTATTTTTTGCAGTCTTGCAAAGCAGTAAAAGTTTATTCTTTGCACCATCTGTATCACTGAGTACCAAGAGTAATAAGTAAATAGTATAATCACATGAACCTGACCTTCTGCCACTGTGTTACGTGCATATCACCCAGAGATAAAATGCAAGAAAAGATAAAATGCAGTGTTGTACATTAAAAATAGCTTATGCAATAACTTACGGCCTATCATTTAAATAAATATAACTTTTAAATTCCCAAGGACTTTTGTGAATTTCTACTTAATCACACTCATTGACAGGTAACAATTAAGAAAGGACCTCATGATTTGGTTTGCAGTAATAGAATTTTTCTTTATTTTTGGTAATGATAGAAATACTTCAGACTAGCGGAAAAACTTCAGACTAATATAAAAACATGTCAAATACAAAGGTATTATTTGTCAAGTTAGGTGTTTGGCCAAGACCAAAATTTTCATTGAGTCAGAACTGCTTACCAAAAATGAGAAGTTTGCTAAACATTGCCATCTTTAGTGGTAGAGATTAGCATATTAAAATGTATGTGAAAGACAAGGACAAATTAGAGAAATAAATTGAATCTCTAGTATGTTTAACAGAAGGAAGTTTGAGAGCTCTGGCAAAGCTGACACTCTGGCATGATGTATTTTGTTAGTCTTGATAATGGAGGGGAAAATACTTGATTCAGTCTTTCTGTCATAGAGTGATACTGAAACTCACTAACCCTAAGCATAAGGACCCCGTAAAATACGGATTCCATATAATTACTGTGAGAGGTGAGATGGTGAAGAAACCTCTGTGTGAACACTTATTGTTCTTACTGTCATCTGCACAGAAAGTACAGAGACCTCTGTGTTGTGATGCAGCCAACAAGTATTTTATTTTATTTTTATTTTCTATAGAAAAGTCACAGTCTGGTTAAGACTTTGTTCAGGCCCCATCTTGTTTTGAGTGGGGTTTAGTTCCCAGCCTGCATCAACACACAGAGTAATCCTGCCCCAGTGGCAGAGCCATGCAGTTTTTATCTTCACAAGAATTTGTTCAACCTAAATGTTTTATAGTCTGTATATATGGATACTTTGCTGTATTGAGTCAATTTATTTTGGGGGAGAAAAGTCATCAGTGCTTTATGCTTACTTGGTTTAGGGTGACCCATTGACAGAAAATAGAAGACACACAGATTTGTGACTACAATTGCTTTTTGTAGTGATGCTTTTGTGCCTATATGAATGATATTCCTTTACAAAAGAGGACTTAATGCCAGTGAGTTCAATTAAACAAAGCATGCTTAAAAAGAGGAAAGATTTTCATTAGTGATCTTATTTTAATTTCTCTGAGTATAAAATCATAGCCATAGAAGTGAAAATTTCTATGGTTTTTTTTTTTTAATAATGCCACATTGCCCCGCTCTGAAAGTATAGATGCTGGATACCTAGATACCTGATACGATAGACACAAAAAGTCTAAAGCAATGAAAATATCATACCAGTCTGCCCATTCTGAATAGGTTTTTCTTGAAAATCATATCTTTGGAGTGGTCCTTCTCAACCAAAGTGATGTGTTCTATACAGTGTAAACAACATATGGATTTCCCACTGAGATGTACTTATGCTGGTAAATTTAAAAGCTGGGATGATCCTGAAATACCTTATCACCTTTCATCCACAATGTGGATTTTACAGTTAATGATCTAAGCTGCATATTCATTGTCTCTGGGCAAGGCATTACATTGTGTTTTATGAAAAATATTTAAGAGAGATGCATTTGAAGCCCTGCTCTATAACTGTGAGGAGAAAAACATCACATACTCTATCTAATCTGCATCTGGCACTCACGAGGTGTTTAAGTGTACCTTTGGCATATCTTTTTAACCCGTGGTTTACAAAGACAGGCTTGGAATGGGTCCAGTTCAAAATATATCATTTCAATTCAAAATATATCTGCTCGTATATTAATTGCTTGAACAGCCTCAGTGACAAAGCCCCAAAGGTTTGCTTTGGTAGTCGGAAGAATAACGGTCTTGGTGGGAAGGGTTGTGAACCCCCCTGCCACACCTTGGTGAGTCCCCAGGCTCCCAGGAGTGACTCCACTCCACGGTCAGTCACAAGCTGTCCCAGGCAGTTCCTTTTACGCCAGAACTGGAGCGAGCTCTGCCTGCTGCCCGCACTCAGCGTGGGGACCAGAATGCTTGTGCGCTGAGGAAATGCAAGGAAAGGTGAATCATGATTGTTCAGACAGAGGGTGATTTAGCTCTTCCACAGAGAGGGTCCGTGACTTCTGCTATATGGAGTGTTACGCTAGGAACGTGGAATGGCTGGGAAATCATCTTTCATCTGTATTGTGAGTGAAATACTAAGCATGCACTCAAGGCTGGTAGGTAGGTAGTTCAAAATAATAGGAAGAAAAAAGCAAGTAGTTCCCATTGTGCTTCTATAGTGAATCTGACAAGAAAGTTTGTTTATTGTTGTGGAAATGCAATTATTTTCCTTCTGATCAATGAAAGAGGAATTGTCATGTTGTGTAGATCCATATAATCTTAAATGGGGATATATTTACAATCCTTTTGCTTTCATGCAGAGTATTTGACCATCCAGTTCTGTAATTCCACACTTGTTTTATTCCAATTAACCAGAATTCCTCCAGGAGTTCCTGCTCTTAGGCAAAACTCCTGGCATGTGGTAAAAAATTAAGGAGTCAGTGAAGAATGCTGCCCAGAAACTAGTCATCCTGCACTGAGTCTGGCACAGAAAACAAGGGTTGTGAAAGAAGTGGTGGAAGCAGGCAGATTGCTTCTGTAAACTTCACTGATGGCAATAAATACAGGAAGGAGAAGATTGAGTAAAAGAGGATTTGTCATGAGACGGAGGAATGTTAAGGACAGCAGAACACACAGCAAAGAAAACTAAGTGCTAATACCCCATGTCTTTGGAAATGCTGCAATTAAGAAAAAGACATGCATATAAATTTGGATTTGAAGTTTGGGTTTAGTCAAAACAAAACATTTACTAATGCAGGGAGATGAAAGGAGAAAGGAAAGCCTTTGAAATAACTGAAAAATTATGCATCAATCCTGAAAAGACACCAAAGACAGGATAGTCTGGTGAAACTGCTGGAAAATCAGCTCTGACTAATGCCAACCAGGAAAGTCAGAAAGATAGAAACAGTGGCACAGTTTTGGAGAGAAAAAAATTCCATTACAGATCAGAGGTGTTCCCCAGCAAGTCTGTTTGCAGCCATACTCTTGCTTCCACTGATAATCTTACCATTAAAGCAAGACACTGAATTTGCTTCAGATGAATAGTGATGGGCTAGAGCAGCAAGTTATAGTGCAATATCTTTACTTATCATGATCAGCTCATGGAACATGAGTAGATTCAAGGAAAGAAACAAAAATAAATCTGCAATAGTTTACCATGTTTTCAGAGGGATCTAATTTGCATTGACTATACTGAGGTCTTCAAGGATGTGAATGCAAAAGGCAACTGTAATTTCTCCAAGTCAAAGGCACAACTACCCAGAGCATGCATGCCAAACAAGAGGAACACTTGAAAGTAATGTTTTCAGTCCACATGTGTGAAGGTGTTCCTCAGAAGATCTGCCTCCTTACATTAAACAATGATCTTTGAAACGTTGTGCTTCACATAAGTGGGTTATGTGACCTGGGGAATGGTTGCTGGTAATGTGGCTGTACATCACGTGGACCAGACCTGGAAGAGCAGAACAGGCCTAGATCACAGCTATTGAATTTAGAGCACAGGAACATAAACTCGCATCTGTCTCCACTTGTCTGGTTAAACATACTCTGCAATGCAAACAACTTATATTCTAATATTAGATCATCCTAATTCTCTACAAAACTGCATTTGACTGCTGTCCTTTAGAATAGAAGAGATCTCTGTTGGGAACTGCTGTGACTTCCCAAGTGACAGCCTCCATTACACATGGTTTTGCCTGCTATTCCAGTGCTGTTCCTATTAATAATGCATTTTGCTAACTAGATGTGCTTTTCTGTTTCGAGTTTGTTTTGTGTTCTCTGGTAACTGCAGCCTGTGCCTTGGCAAACTTGTGCACAAAAAATTAGCCGCCTCATCACCATGCTCTGCGCTTCTCAAAATATTGCAAAGTTTTCTTTCTTTTAAGTAGTCTTATCCTCATAAACATGTGACTTAAAAAAACACAAAAGGAGTAATCTAGTTTATCTCTTCACTTTTGAGAAACAAGCTGCGTGCTTGTATAACAACATATCCAGAAAATAACTTTGCTGTGTTTTTTAAATTTGCTTTTTAATGATGGAAAAGACCGTTCATTATGTAACAGCTAGACGTGCTTGTCAGCAACATTATAAAAAAACAGTTTGGATGGAAAGAGTGACAGATGTATCCCTGATGTTAGCTGACTGTAAACAATTTAGGAAGAATTTGACCCTTGGTTGCTCATGGGATAATTCCTTCTCTTCTCAGTTTGCTTTCCCCGCTGGAACGGCACGGAAGGCCTCTCCATAACTCAGCAGAGATATATGAGGTATTGGAAATAGCCCAAGCTGAAAATGGGAAGCAGTTTGGAGACAGAGTATGACACCAATGATGAGCTGATTAGGCTAGCTAAGAGATGGAAAGGAGTGTGTCAGCTGCAATGTCATTTTGACACAGGTTTTTTTTTTGCTTCTGGGTGGACCCTTTACTGTCCTGTCACAGCCTCAGAGCTTGCTTATAGTGTCATTTAATATTATTATTCTGTCTAAGCCTGCCTGGTGACATCTGCATTTTTCAGTGACATAGGGATCACCCTTCTTAAGGGTGATATACCTTTTTCTGAAAATATAAACCTTGACATTTTAAAAGTAGATGCTTACACTGGTGTGATGCCAGATCATGCCTGCACAGAAGAAGAAGCCCTAGCACACAAACTAAGGAAGAAGATATCACTTTTCTCCTTCCTGCTTTTCTATGGAGCGTTAGAAGCCAGTTTTGAATTTCTACTCCTTGCGGATTTCCAATTTTGCTGTATCTGGTCATTAACAGTCAGCTCTCTTGATGGCTTTGTATGTAGCAAAAAAATCAGACAGGCTTTGGGCAGGGTTTTGTTTGTTTGTTTGTTTGGTGGTTTTTGTTTGGTTTTTTTTGTTTGTTTTGCTTTGGTTTGGTTATTTTTATAAGAAGAGTCCTCTCTGGGTCTTTTCATACTGGTGAGACTTTCTTTGAAGCAATATTTTTTGCACTTTCCACACTCTGTATTGTCTCTAAAAGTAAAATCAAGAAGCATATCAGAGCCAATATTAACATTCATGTAATTCATACTGTGACAAGAGGTAGGTCAAGGTTGTGTGGTGATATAGGGAACCACATTTCCTTGTACAAAATTGTAATAAAACTTTGAAGGAGATTTTCCTCCAGGAATAGTGTTTATGATTTTACTGCATGGTGTGACCTGCACAGGTAAGAATCTCTGAAATACATCAGTAAATGTTGCTGTCCAGCCATAAAACCCTGTTTGGGATTGATCTGGGGAAGATGTTAACAGTTGACTGAGAGCCTTGTTAATGATTTTTGTCAGAAGCTGAGATGTATTTTTGACAGAGTAGATTGATGATAGGCAGTATTAGGGGATTGCTTATTCTGTTTATTTTAGCAAATATATGATTATCAAATATGATACAATGTGGTGTCTTTGGTGGTTTGTCTTTTCCTGTTTGAGAATTTATGTTGAGAACCTATGCAAGTCCTCTTTTGAAAATCACCTCCTTCGAAGAGATGAAAGCATTCAGAATGTGCACGAATAGGTAAAGGAAGAGGGATGGATTTTGCACATCTACTCTGTAAAATTTATCATCTCTTGTTTTAAATCTATTCCCAGCCTGGCCATACCAGATATTCCCATTATATCAGCCCTAAAACAAGAATGTCCTCTTGGTAGCTAACTCTGTGACATGACAGTAAAGCTAATTTAAGAGAGAAGCTTGATTATCCTAGTGAGAATAGTCTTTGGTGCAGTTCTTGAAAAGAAAGCAAAATTCAGTTTGCCCTGTAGATGCCAATGAAATTTCAATTTGTCTCTTTTGCCTTCATAATTCTCAACTGCTAGGAGCAGGAATTCTATGTAAGCTGAGGTAATTTTCTGATAAATTTCTGTTGCTTTTCAGAGGATGACAAGGCATTAAAATTGTGCTTAAACTTCTCTGACAACTCTCAGATCTCTGGCAGCATCTCTGGTCAAAAATGCTGTGCCTGGTACCCATTGCTACGCAGCACTTGAACATTAATTTAGGTTGCCATTGATAGAAGTTCAATCTGCTTTTTTATCTGGCATGGAAACTACAGACTTGATATTTTAAGGAGCTATGGAACTGGAAGAGCATTCTTTCTGTTGTTGCTTTCTGCATTTGAATTATCAAATATCTGGTTATTAAAATACAAAGATCTGGTTACCCAGTGTTGCAGGAAAATTGACCTTTGGCATATTGAAACATTCTGTCTCTTAGTGAGTAGCTAATGAACAGCTCTGGTAGGCATACAGAAAACTGGAGGATGGGATAAAGGCAAAGCCATTCCTTCATTCTTTGAGTGCCAGATGAGGGCACTCACGGCCAGGATGTTATCCAAGAGATCTGTTGCCTTGTTTGGATGCACTTCCTGCCATGACCATGGAAATCTCCCAAAGGTCTTCTATTCACCATGCGGATGGAAAAATGGCACAGGAGATATAGGATGGAAATGTTTTCCAGGACAGAAAAATTAATTTACCCTGAAGTAAAGTAGGCTCTTGCACTACAGAAATGAATTTTTGCTATAAATAGTACCATTTCTTGCAAAATAGGTGGCCATTTCCATAAAAAATGGCTTGCTGCAAATTTCTTTCTGTATTTGCAGTACTTTTTTTTCTTCTTTTTTTTTTCTTCTTTTTTCTTTGGCTTTAGATTAAAATTGGTCAGTTTATTTTAAGCCATAATAAAGTTTTGATCCTTGTCTGAAGTAGCCTAAATTACATGACCCTTGATTTTCACATTTTATGTCAGACAGTGTTACAGGTTATGAACAAAACCATTTTATGAGTAAGAAGCCTTGTCAGTAATTATGCACAGGAATTTATTATTACTGAAGGATAAATATATATATTTTTTTAAGTCTCATAATTTGTTCCTCCAAAAAGTTCCATTTTACCTCAAGCTGAGGAGCGAAAAGTAGCACCCTGCAGGTGCCACATGGAGCAGCAAGTAGTAGCACAAATTACAAAAACAGCAAAGAATCAGGGAACTTTGAGATGAGGAGACATGCAGGACTTCTGATTCAGGACACAAGGTGTCCAGTAGACCAGAAAAAGTCTAGACTAAGAGAAATTACGTAAACTGTAATTTTCTGTTGGTAGATAGGTAATGCATGATCTAGTTCATTGACTTAACTGAGAGCTTAGTATCTTCTCTCTGGTAAGTCAAATGCTGTCAAATTTATTTTTTTAGCACAACCACAATGATGGATCCTCTCCTGATCCATTTATTTGGCCTGATAATCTCCATTTTTTGTGTGTGCTATCATGCATTTTTGAGAGGATATGAACTATTCTGCTTGCTAATCCCTGCTCTATTTAAAGAAGAGGCTGAATGAAATATCTATGACAGGCTTGATTCTGTTGGCCATATAAAGTACCCCGTTTTCAGTAAATTAGGATAATGAAGACCTACGCAAATGTAGTACATACTTGTGAAATTGCTAAGAAAAGGTTGCACAGAAAACACACATGGAAAGAATAAATACAGCAAGGGAATTCAGCTGGAGTCAATGGATCATCAACAGACAATCAAACACAGAAGATATATTTTGCATATTAAATTCAGTCCTGATGTAGAAGGATCCAAATATCACTAAGGCTCATGGGAGATGCTGCCATAAACATGGAATCTGCCCATCTGCTATCAAGAGAAGAAAGACAACCTGATCAGTAGCTCAATTGTTTGGACATATTCACTGTTCTACACATGCACAGTCTATTTGTCTGCAAGTCTCAAGTTCAGCTGGTGAAAGATGTGCAGAAAAGTGGTAGAAAGGAAGTGCTGAAGCATTGCCACTAATTGTATTCAGTAAAACAGATGCCCTGGAGAGAAAAATAATTTCCCATGAATAACTTTGTCACTTCAAGTAAATTATTTCTAAAGGTTATGCAGCATTCAATTAAGTCAGTCTGCATCAGAGCAAAAGGAGCCCAGACTGCCATGTACCTCTATTGCAGCCCAAGACAAGGCAGATCAATGAGAAATCTGGCATCCCTCGATTCATCACAGTACCCCACTCCATACTGGGGGACTGTTTTGGAGGAACAGCCACCTGTCTCAGTCTTGTCCATATCATTTACTGGAAGTGTTCTCTGGTGGATTATGCCCTCCAAACCTTTCCTGAGCTTTCTCTTCGTGAGTGCTAATTGTCATGGGACAGAATTCGGTTACTATGATAACAAGTAGGATGGACCATACAGCAATTTAACTGGTTTCTTGGTCCTCTCTTGTTTAGTAGTTTATACTTAGTCTGGTGTTTGGGGCATCCTCCCTGAACCTTTTTAACCATACAAGCGAACGAACTAAAAAATTATCTTTCCGATCTTGTTATTTTCTCATTTTCTCCTGTATCCTCTGATGCAGGATGACTGGGGACCTGTTGTTATGTCCACTATTCTGGATGTCAGTATGTTTGAAAAGAATGGGAGTGCAGCAGACCCGTTCCCTGTCATGCCTGGAAGTTGCTGAGGGTTCCAATGAGAGAAAGGCTTTAACTTTGGACCCACGCTTGAACATAAATTATAAAATAAAACAAAACATAGGTAGGCCTGCCTGCTCAGTAATTTTGAAAATTTCAGACTTTAAGACTGAGAGTAAAGGTGTTTCTAAATGTTAAGGAAAGAAATGCCCACCAAATCTGTCTGCAGACACTGATATCAAACTTTTTGCTCTCCATTAATGGAAACCTGTAGAAAATTCTCTCCTTGCTTTCTCCCTTCAATAGGGAATGCTAGAATCTGAAATCCTACTGTGACGTTCATGAAACAAGGGGACAAGGGCAATTTTTCCTTGTTGCTATTCAGTGTAAGGTTATCTCTTTTTGAAATGGTAGATAGCTCCTGAGTAATTGTAAAGGATCTCTTGGGAGTGGCCTTTAAAGGTCACTTTAACCCAGAGTAATGTAATTAAATTAATTACTTGGAAACATGTTTTAAAACCTCATTAGTCACATTCATATCTGTCACACAGAAGTTCACTCAGATATCCATACCAAGCATGCTGGAGTAAGGTCAAAATCTTCTTAGAACTAAATGCATGCAATTTTTTTTTTTTCATATGTGTGATGCCAGGGAAAGAAATTATCTGAGTTATTGTAGTTTCATCTGCACAGGCAAAAAGCATTCCACATTTTAGTTTTATGTAAAAACTGAGAAGAATGGAAAAAACCTGCATTCTACCCCCTTTTCAACTTGTTACAGTCATGAAATCTACAGGTCTGTGGACAGAGCTGGTTGCAGGCACTCCAACATACTACAGAACTCTCTGGCTGATGCTGGAAAATGCAAAGAGCCTGGCATAGGAAGAAGCAGGTTTTTCTGTATTTTTAAAATTATTTTTAATAATACTGGGTCATGTACCATGCAGCTTCCTTAACTAATTTTTGCATGTATCATAGCAAAAAAAAACCATGCCGCTGTATGGTTCCTGCATCGTGTCTGGTATATTCAAGTTTACTGTTTTCTGTATGTTGATAGACTGCACTTGCATCTCAGTTAAACTGCAAGTTCACTGCAGAAGGTTTTGTGCAGCTTGATTTCTCCAGGATGTGCCAAATGCTCTTGCTGACAATTGGAATTGTCCTCATTAATTTTCATCAGAGTTGCAGACTGTGTTTGCCATGGTGGAGTCAGATAAACTGAGACAGGGAAGTGATCTGGAGCTTGCCAGAAGGAATGAGTGGTGAATGTTACCTCAGAAATATTCATGCAGTGAGTCACTCCAGCAGTGTGTCCCACACTCACTAGTCTCTTGATGTTAAGTGTGGGTTTTCTTCATGCTGTATTTGTTTCCAGAGCCATGAGGGTATTTTATGTCAGGAACTCAGCATTTAGTTTTGATGATGTAAGTTGTTAGCCTTTATGATTTCAAAACAAATCTTAGAATCACATTCACATGGCACAAAGTAGTGGCAGACAAAACTTTCCAGATTTTAATATAAGGCAATAGTCTTACGATCCTCTGGGATATGAAATAGGATTGTTACAGTGCTTGACACAGACATACGATGACATCTATGATAAATTAAGTCTCAAATCTGTTAGAGATATATTATGTGGAAATAAAGTGGTCAAATATTCTAGGGACACTTCCAATCAGATTTGTTACACTGACAGGTAGAAATGCTGCCTGATGCTTAGGGGCTCTCTCTAGTTTCCAGAGAGTAAGGGAAGGATTTGTGTCAAATTTCCTGACCTGGAGTCAGCAGGAGGAGGGCAACAAGCATTAGCATATGGAAATGTACCCTGCTTTGTTCCTAATACAGGGAAATGGTTAAGCAGTTTCTTTGCTGTATCACATTTCCCTGCTGACCAGACTTTTGCAGCTCCTCTGTGGTTTTTTCCTCCCAGAATTATCAGCAGCTTGTAGATAGCAGAAAGTGGACATATCTAATCAGAAAACATATATCAATGAAAATGTTCAGTCCCAATTTGTTGTTTTTGTTTTTGTTTTGTTTTGTTTTGTTTTGTTTTGTTTTGGTGCCTGTTTTTTAAGTGTATTTGTTTTATTGGCAGCTTGAAATTGATTTTTGGAATAGGTAAGTATTACCAAATCACTTTGGAAAGTGGAGTTCCTTTGCTCAAATGGCAGCCTCTATAATTAACCAATTTATGACCTTTTAAAACATGGAAATTCCATCTCTATTATCTCTGCAAACAGTCACTAAAATGGAAGGATACCAGCGGAGGTTGGCAAACTGGATCAGTGTATCATGGAATGATGAGAAAAAACCCAACAAAATCAAAATTGTCACTTTTTTTTCTGATTAGTCTAACCTTCTGTTTGCTTTTTTTCTTTTATAGCACCATATAAAGCTTCACATCCCTGCTTATCATCCCAGATTGTCATCCAGTCTCCTCCTCTCCAACACACAATGATGAAAAAGTAGAGAACCTGCAACCCTTGACACTCCCTGATGAGGAGACATCGGGAACAAGTGCTCCTTTCGATGCCTTACCAAATGAGAAAATTAAGTGATGAAATCTTGCCCACCTTGACTTTGCACCCAGGTTGCTTGGACTTGGATGGACTTTTCGGGATATCCTATGAACTGTTGAAAGAAAGGATTTCCCCTTTGCTGGGCAGCAGAGAGAGAAGCCTGATGTTAAAAAGAAAAGGAAGGGATGCACAGCTCTGTCCTGGCGGAAGGAGGAGAGTGCTGACCCCGCTGTGCTTGCCTGTGCAATGCCCTGGGAGTTCTGGGATCAGCCAGGATCAGTCGGGATCAGCCAGGATCAGCCGAGATCAACCGTGCTCCATGTGCGCATGGCAAGGCCAGCGGAGCCCCTCAATCACAGCCGAAGGAGGGATCCATATACTGCGTCCAGTTCATTGTGGCAGACAAATTCTTAATCCCCTCCTTCCCAATCTATTCTGAACGGGAAGACAGCTGAGAGAAGCTTGACTCTAATCCCATCAGCACAAAGGCCTTTCCCCAGGGCTGGATGAAGCACCTTGCCTGTGGGATGGGGAACACAGGGGAGCAGGGGAACAAATATGCTGTGTGAGCTGCTCAGGGGGAAGGACACCTACAGCTCCAGACCCATCCTGTTCCCCCTGGCATTCAAAAAGAGTCAGGTGGCATCTGCTCTGTTTGGAGCACCCCTCTGCACAAATGTACCTCGTATCCATATAAAAATAAAATACATATATATGGAAATATTTTCAAAGCTATGTTTTCCTTTAAGAAATTTAATTTGATCATCTTCATGCTTATTTATAGCGGTTCACCTAATAACTAAGATTACTTTGACTCAGTCATTCTTAAAACTGCTACAAATAGCTGGAGAAAAGAAATGAAATTCATGGCTGAATTTTTGACAGCTTGTCTTCATGCCCTGTATTTGCTGTGTGTATTGAATCTTTGAGCGTAAATTTTGTTATTTAAGGACTGCCCCTGATTTTCTAAGCTTTTTTTTCTAGTGCTATTGAAATTTTCTTTGTGCATGTGCTGATGCATCTTCACTACTTATGAAAAGAAATTAGGAAACTAAGTCTTAAATGTTAAATTATGCAAGTTGTGAGCTGCCTGGGAATTAATGTGGCCAGGAAATAAGTCTGATTTCAGACATATACATCTGAAGTAGCCTCTCAAAAAGGAATAGAAAGAATTATGTTCCAGTTTTGAAGTGAAGCTTTAACAACTGTACAAAAAAAGCGACATAATATTACTGTCTGCAGCTACACATATCCCTTCTTATCTTGTATTTCTTAACCTAAACATTGAATCAGCCTCAGATTTTGTGAAATAGAGGTGCACAAGTAACTAAAAATACAGAAATCCAAATATATGAAATTTAAGAACTAGATTTCATGTTCAGAAAGCCGTAAAAATCCATGAACTTTAATTTTGGTATCTGTGTGAGTGTCTACATGAAATTTAGCCTAGAAACTCCAAGGTTATTAAACCCTTGGCTCTGAAATACATTTTATATTTAGCAAACTATAACACAAAATTTGTTGTGTTCAGTGTCATTGTTTCTTAACTGCTAGTACCAAGGGTTCATTGATGTAAAAGCACACTTAAATTGTGCTTGATATCTTACTAATGAAAGAAAAAAATTGTGCTGCGGGAGAAAGCTGCTGCTGTATTTCTTCTCAGACTATCTCTCTTTCACTGAGCTAATGGAGCAATTCTGTGCTTCAGTAGAGCAGCAGTCATTCCTGTAATTGTCTGCAGTCTCATACTGAATGCTTTGTCCAATAAATAAATTTCAACTTTAAGACATTTCCTCCGCTTCAGCACATTTTGCTCAAAGATGTAATTAAAAAGTAGTGCTGATGTCTAACACGAGTTTACCCTTGCGAACAGTCATTCACCATCTGGAGGTTATGCTATACAAAGAGATTATCTAAAAAGCAAAACATACTGGTGTTTGATTTCGCCTGAAAGATAGAGAAATAATTTTCATTTGTTTGCTATAAATCAGGAGCAATTCCACTGTGTACTCATCATAATAGTGTATTGATATATGTTTTGACTTGTATGACAATGGCTGTGCAGAAGAGATGAAAAATAAAAATCCAGAAAGAGAAAAAACCAAGGCTTTATTCCTGCTTGTCTAAATTTCTTTCTGCAGAAGTATCTGTCTTGGAAAAGTGGTGATAAAAGTAGGTAAAACTTTTTTTAGCCTGATGTAATTGGGTAATGCCAGCACAAAAAAAAAAAAGAAAACAAAACCACAAACATTTTCCTTTCTTCATCTGATGTAAAACAATGTAGGGCAGAAGGAGATTTCTTGCAAACTGTTTTATCATTGGTCTCATGATATTTAACTTGATCCTGAAAAATAAGTCAACAAAACTTCTGGTTTCCCAAGGCTTGTGAAAGGCTTGCTTTTGTTTTTTGTTTCTATTACCTCATTCCTGGTGTTAAAACAAAAACTGGTAGAATGAAAAGCACATTCTCAGAAGGCCAATAAAAGAATGGATGATTTTAAAAAACATTTATTTTTTAACCTAGAGTGTGATTTCTAGGTGATGCTTGAGGAAGTGATATATGACTTTGACATGCTTTGTTCTGGCCTTATTGAAACATGGTACTGCAGAGTTAAAGCCCCTGGGGTGGTTAGGTGTCAGCTGAATAGCTGGGCCAACCTCGTGTTTCACTGCTGCCAGAAGGAAAAAGCCTCCCCTGTTTAAATTCCCCTCACTCCTGTTGTGCAGCCCCATCCTTGTGTTTGCACAGATTTTAGCATGTGGTTGCCACACTGTAAGGTGATTTATCTGTCTAACTTGGGAACAAAGACTTCACCCTCTGCACTGGATTATCTTTCTCTCACATTAGCAAACTGATCTGCACCACCACAGGGGCTGAGCAGGGCAAGGGTGGGTGCCAGGGAAGAACATTTGTCTTGCACTAAGGAGTGAAGTGGTAAGAAAAGGAACTTTCTGGTTCTGAGGGTGAAAAGCCACACAATTAAGTCACAATAGCTAGAAACTGCACCCTGAGAAGCACAAAGCACCTGACTACAACAAAAGTCAATAAATCAATAAAAATTTGATGCCTGCTGCTAATAGGACACTGATATGGGCTCTGAGGGTTTTCTGACTCCTTCCTCTGCAATGAGACTTCTAACATCTTCCTCTTCATGTATATCCCTCAGCGAACCTGCCCATAGAGCTCCTGACCATTTTCTGTGTGGTTCTTTCTGGTGACCTCTCTACATACAGCTTTCATGGTAGCTGTAGAGTTAGTAAAACTATTGTAAGAGAAATTTGAGGTAGGGTTATTAATGTTTATTTTTATTAAAATATAGTCCTACTGAAAAAACCAAATTATTTCCAAGTACTAAATAGAGAAGTCTGAAGAAATTTGTACTCCCCAAACACTTTTTCATTTTGAAACAGGACTATCCATGCAAAGTATGAAAAAAATCCCAACAATAAACTTATAAGAGATTTCACATGCTCCCAGACAAAAAACGTCAGGTATAGAAACCTTGCTTAGTTCACCTTTTAATGAACTTTCCTTTCGTCTCCTTCCTTTTCCCTCATAGAGAACACTGTGTGTGTGTGGGATATCTTTGGGGATTGATTTTTCACTTCCATAAATAAAAAAAGGCACAGTTGTAAATATTTGAGTGACCTTGAAAATACATTAATAAATGGAGAGCAGGTATTAATCACTGCTCTTTGAGGGCTTATTTTCAGCTGCCTTGTCAAGTTGGGAATTGCAACCACTAAACTGGTAGCAGAGTTTCAGATCTCATTTCAAAGACATTCTAATGAAGAACTGCCAGTTATGACACATGCCCCTTTATTATCCCACAATTGATTGATATCTTGCTGGAGGCCACAGTACCTGTGAAACATTAGGCATCTTTTAAACAATTCCAGCTGCTTCTGCTTTAAATAGCATGGTACTTACAATGGAACACAGTCAAAGAACAAATGATCTGTTTTTCTAATATATCATTAATTCCCAGATGTATAGGTACCATGAAAGTCTATTCATGATGTACATACAAACATATATATACATATATATAACTGGGCATACCTATATATATGTGTATATAAGGGTCTTTAAAAGCACCTTTGTACTGACACAAGCATTTTAGAATACGTCTTAGAACAGTTTTTTTGGGGTTTTTTTTAAGTCTCTAAAGGAATAAGAGACAATATGTCCAAAACGAATGTTCCTTCTTTTATACTAATCATACTATAGGGAAAGTGTGAGAGAATCAACTACTGGCATTAATTGTACCTGTATATTTCCACAATACTTGCCCATTTTTCCCAGATAATATATCCATAAAGTTCTCTATAAAATGAAATTAGAATTATAGAATGGCCTGGGTCAAAAGAGACCTTAAAGATCATCTAGTTCCAACCTCCCTGCTGTGGGCAGGGACACCTTTCACTAAAACAGATTGTTTCAAACTCCATCCCACCTGGCCTGAATATTCCATAATTGGGGCACCCACAACTTCTCTGAGCAACCTGTACAAGTGCCCCATCACCCTCACACTAAAGAATTTCTTTCTCATATTTAATCTAAACATAGTCTCTTTTAATTTGAATAAATTCCCTCTTGTCCTGTCACTACATGCTTTTGTAAATAGTTTCTCCAGCTTTCTAATAAGTTCCCTTCGGATACTGGATGGCCACAATTAGGTCACTCTGAAGCTTTCTATTTTCCAGTCTAAACAATCCTGATTCTCTCGGCCTTTCTTGGTAGGAGAGGTGGTTCATCCCTCCTCTGGGCTCACTCCAGCAGGTCCCTGTCCCTCCTGTGCTGGGAGCCCAGCTCTGGATGCAGTGCTCCAGGTGGGTCTCAGCAGAGCAGAGCAGAGGGGCAGAATCCCCTCCCTGCCCTGCTGCCCAGGGGGCTCTGGGTGCAGCCCAGGACACGTTTGGCTCTCTGGGCTGTGAGTGCCATGGCCGGGGCATGTGCAGCCTCTCACCCAGCAGCACCCCCAAGCCCTTCTGGGCAGGGCTGCTCTGGGGCTGTTCATGCCCAGCCTGTGCTGATAGCAGGGGCTGTCCCAGCCCAGGTGCAGCACCAGCACTTGGCCTTGTTAGACCTCATCAGATTCCCATGGACACACTTCTCGAGCTTATCCAGATCCCTCTGGATGGCATCCCATCCTTCAGAACTGTCAACAGCACCACTCAGCTTGGTACCATCTGCTAATTTGCTGAGGGTGCACTTGATGCCTTCATCTGTGTCATTATTGAAGATATCAAATAACACTAGTCCCAGTACAGACTCCTGAGGGACACCACTTGTCTCTCAGGACTCCAAGCTGTTAACCATTAACCTGTTGTGACCATCCAACCATTTTCTTATCCAACAGTCTTCTCAATGAGGCCATCTCTCTCCAATTTGGAGAAAAGGATGTTGTGGGGGACTATGTCAAAGGCCTTGCAGAAATCCAGAGTAGGCGACATTTGTAGCCCTGCCCTTGCTCACTGATGTACTCACTCCATCTAGATGATCACTAAGTTGGTTAGGCAGGACTTGAAGTTTCACTGTAAGCATATACTTAAGTCTGAAGACAAACCTAATAAACACAGGATTAGTTCAATTCTGAGTAATAGAGTTGCTCCCTTGCCAGAGAATTTATACAAGAAAAATGCTTGATGAGCTGTGCTGGTTAATGTCATTGGACTTTACCATCCCTGTTAAATTAAACACCATTTTACAGTCTGCACTTCTAACCCAGAACCTGGTGGTGCAAACTTTCTTGAGCCAAGAAAATGTCTTCAAGATGATTTGGTCTGATTTCAAGAGCAAGAGTGGATGCTTAATGTTTACCAGATGATAATTTATTAAACAATTACAAGCACAAAATGATGGAAAGCTGGCTTAAGCTGTGCTCCATTCATTGTTGAAGAAGGTTTAATTGAATGGGAAAGCACTTGGAGATCATCCACTTAAAAACAGAGGTCTTGAAAGGTGGGGCTCATGAAAGCTGAAAATTGCAGTGGTTTGATTCTGTGCCAATGCTGATTTACTGGTTTTGGCTGGGATAGAGTTAATTTTCTTCATAAAAGGTTGTATGGGGCTGTGTTTTGTGTTTGTCCTGGAAGCAGCGTTGATAATACAGGGACATTTTCATTAGTTCTGAAAGTGCTCACAAAGAGCAAAGACCTTTTCTCTTCTTCGTCCCACAGCATGAAGTGACAGATAAAAAGGAGTGACATGGGAGGAAATCATGGACAAATGAAAAATGTTTACATTAAAATAATCTCAAGTTAGTTGCATTGTATTTTAAAATGTTCTTTGGTTGATACTTTGACAGAACCTGGGAAGTTCATGGCAAGAATTCAGAGTTCAGTGCTGACCCATTTATTTCACCTCTCTGCATGAATCTCTTGTTAAAATTATGCTGATTCTTTTATCTGCACTATCACTTTTAAGACGATGATGCTGCCAAAGGATGAGATCCTAGTTTTCACACTTAATTATACATCAAGGTTTTAGTTGAAAGTTATGTACAGTCTTGTGTAAATCATTCTCTTCAGCTCCTTCATGTAATTGCAAAGCTTCACCTCAAAGATCGAGATCTTGTCGATGAGGTCTCTTCACAAAGTTATTTTGTTTTATATAGAATTTTCTTGTGAATGAAAGTGGGGAGATAACTGAAAGACTTATATTGCGAAGAGTAAAGCAGGGTTAATCCTGCTGCTTGTGAGCACATAGTGGTAGGGCTGAAGCAATCCATTTTGCCATAATAAGCTGTCTTTGATATCTATTTTTAGTTCTGCCCCACAGGCGATGTAGATAGAAACACACTTAGAACAGAAATATTTCCTGCATATATAAGGAAAATATCAGTCCTGTGAGGACCTGTTTGGAGTTGGCTGGAAAGTTTATACATATTGTGCCTGGGCAATTACTTTTTTACTACATTTTAAAAGATTAGTTGAAAATTAAATATCAACAAAAACTTATGTGGAATTTTTCATCTCTTTTTATCAGCTCTTCTAGTCAGTTTTTTTGAAAAAAATTTATGAGACTAAAAAGTAGTCTCTTTGGTCTCCTGGAACAGGTGACTGTTATGTTAGTGAGTCATGTTGCATGACTGACCTGGACCTTGCTGACCCGTATGACACTGGAGGGATGCTGTGTGCATACATGGTGGGCATTTGAGCTGTCAAACATCTAGACATCTAGATGACTGCACAGCCCTACTGTCAGCAACCTAACCAAGCTGGGTGCAGAAGGAGGCAGATTTCTCCATATGGCAAGCTAGTGAGGAATAGAGAGAGACTTGAGACTGATGAGATGTGAAGCGTGAGGAGAGTGGAAGTATCAGAGTGCTAATGGGACAGATAAAAACACTACAGAATGCAGAGAGGCAAAATCCTGCATTAGTGGGAGGGGAAATGTCTTATAGCCCTAACCTGTCAAAAACAGATTTACCCAAATATGGCTTATTTCTTTCTCTTAATTTTTTAAATGAATTTTTTCTTTTGTACACCATATGGAACAATGGTAATATAGAACTATCTAGAAATACCTTATGTGTTTTATACAGAAACCCGTGTTTGCAGCTGTTGCTGGTGTTAGAATTCTGGGATTGGATCACTCCACTGCAGTGGTTTTCGCAGGGTGATCTACTGTCACCTTCTGTCTGCCACATATACCAGAGAGCAGACATAAAACATAGAAAAAAGTACACACATATATTTGTCACAACATCAGCTAAACTTCTTGTCATGGTTTAACCCCAGCTGGCCAATCAGCCCCATACAGTTACTTACTGTCTCCTCCTTGGAGGAACAGAGGCGAGAGCCAGAAAAGTAAAGCTAAAAAATCATTCATGGGCTGAGATAAAAAGAGTTTAATAGGTAAATCAAAAGGCACATATTCAAGCAAAGCAAAACCATGGAATCAGTCATCACTCCCCAGAGAAAGGTAGGTTTTAAGCCATCCCCAGGGTAGCAGAACTCCATCACAAAAAAACATGTATTTTATGTTGTATTGTGCTATTTAAATATTTTCTAAGTGCTCATAGCCTTCTGAAACTGCACTATGTGCAGGACCAGTAAGCTGGTTTTATCAAAGCTGAGCAAATTCCAAACTCCATAGACCTTCTTGCCTGATTTGTAACATATTTCAGTATGGTAGTAAGTCAAACTGCCAGCTCTGTTGCTAACAAAGATGAATAAACATTTCTGCTAAACATAGCACCCCGCTGTTCTGACCAAGAAATCAGGCTTATATTTAGGTCATATACCAAGTTTTTACCCTCTCTGTCTGCATTATCTAAAACAAGGGTGCATGTCTTTGCTAGTGCCTTGTTTAAGGTATCTGAGTTGCAAATGTGATCTGTTATCAAAATAAAGATGAAAACAATCTCTACTCTCTTTGTGACCAGGTACACTTTTTGCAAGAATGGAGGTGGCTTAGAATTTCTTTTCAGAGTGGTGAAAAGGATCCAAATGACTGAAAAAAGTCTTGCTTGTGAGCGTTACCCATAACAACCTTGGAACCTTTGTCAAGGTAACATGAGGTTTCTGTGTATAAGATGCTACCTTCTGACACATCTGGATCTGCAAGTAGCCAGAATGCCCCTAACCTGTATAAAGATCGTGTCTAAGCTTTTAAAAATTCACTAGCTAGCCACTGTCCTGAGGGGCTGAAAAAAAATGTAGGCTGAATAAATCTCCACATTTTTTTAAAGCCTTTATTTTGTGTCTAGTAACTCTTTGCCTTGAACAGATTTTATACTTTTTGTTTCTAGTGTTAAGATACAAGATTGCCTTTAACTAAATAAACTCCATTATGATATTCTCTGCTAACTGATCTCAAGTAACTCTAACTTCTCCCAGGTAGTTTTCAAAACCTTCATTTTTTCTAGTTTTACGATAGAACGGCGGCACTATATTTGAGTATTATAAATATATGTTTGTAACATATAAATATATGTATACAGCTTTAGAAGGTCCCTTCATAAGTTAGTATTATTTTCAGGGCATTAAATCATATTATCCCACTCTTCCATCTCTAGATAATAAAATAAATTAATGATTGCATTTAAAGCCCCAATATGCAAAGGTAAAGTCTACATAGGCATCATCCTTTCTTCATTGCTGAGGTGACAAACAACTGACATCATGGATACCAGCATGTATCAGTCTCCTTAGTGTGGAGGTATACCCAAATACCTCTCCAAATCTGCAATATTCTCTTTGGATAATGTTGTTTAGAGTTATACCTTCTGATGGTTTTCACCTAAAAGGAGAACATTTGATTCTCTAACATGGGAATAGGAGTCTTCAGCCCATAATGGGGAGACAGACAGAAGCTCTGATCAGTTCTCACAGCTCTTTCTCAGCAGATCTGGTGCTCTGCTCGTATTATCACTGGAGAGAGAGGGGGAGGCAGGAGCTGTCTTCAGGATCTGTGGTTTCAAAGTACCCTATCTACTTCAGGTTTGCTATCTGGTGTTTAAGGAGCACTGATATTTGGGAATTTTGTGCAGAACACGCCTAAGCACAAGCAGGTAAAATCTCGTTGCCTGAGCATTCGAATCTCATGTCTACCACTATGCTTTAAGAGAGGGCCAAAGGGTCACCTGAACATTGTAAAAATCCAGGTAGTATTAGGCAGACCCATGCAAAGCAATCAGACAGCCTTCCAGAGGCTGCTAATATCTGGAGATAAGGGACCTGGGAACTCAGGGCATTGCCAAGAGCAGGAATGAGGAACTGCAGCTTTTATTGTACTTCACAGACTTGCAAGAGCTGAGGAGGAGACAGAAGGGTTGTCCTATAGACATATTTTATTTTATTTTTAACAGGAAACTGATAGGCTTTTAAAAGTTTTGTTTCTCTACTTTCCAGGCAGTTAAACTTTCCCATGGTCCAGCCTTACACTCACTGCATTTGAAGTTGTTGTTTTGTTTTGCGTGAAGAAGCCACTGCTCTGTGGGGCTGCAGCAACAGAACACAAATATTCATCTGCTTTAGCTTTTGAGGTTCACAGAGTGGCTGATACGAAAATGAGTATTTGATATACCTGTTCTAATAAAGACGGTATTTGTGGGGTTTTTTCTAGGAGAAGGAGAAGATTTTAGGTGTTAGATCTCCAAGGATTTGATAATTTTCACTTTGACCTCTGTGGTGCTTAGACGAACAAACTCTTTAGTACTGGGGTCTAGAAGAAGATTAGTGTGTTCATTAGGCTCAAGATAGGTTTTTTAGGCTGTCATTTTCAGCTTCACTAAAGGCTGTCACCATAACAAATGTTTATGTAAAGGACTATACCCTAATCCTAATCCTAACCCTAACCCAAATTTTCTCCAAGATTTGGGACAGGCTCCTAGAGAGTCAGGGCACCCTACATGGTGAAAAGCAGGGGTTCACATCTGCTGTGTGTTTTGGAAAATCTGTGAACTTTCATGAGTTTCCAAGCACAGAATGAAGGAGAAAAGCCAGAGGATTTGAACCCTGTCAGAGCATGCTGTAGCCAGAGTTGTTGCAGAAGGGATATAGGTAATAGCAAGGCATAATCCTCTCTAAGGTGGTAAGAATGGTGGTACAGGGCAACATTTGGCACTTTTTAATTGGTTTAATAGAATAGTACACAATATTTCTGCAAGGAAATATTTCATTATTCAAAATTAGAGCTGTGAGGGAACTCACTGGGTGGGGGGAATACACCTGGCAAGAGACTTTCATTTGTTTTGGCTTTGCTTTTTCTTTTTTCAAGAAATTGAAAATATTTTTCAATTTTGTGAAGTTCAGTACAGCCAAAATAAAACTCACAGAGAATAGAGATGCCAAACAAAAATATCAGAACTGTTGGTTACAGAGCCAAAGAGTGGGTCTTATTATTTTTTGTCATCATTGCAGTAGATTATATGAAGTAGAAGGGTGAGGGCATTACAAGTCATGACCTTCAAGCTTGCCTGATATTTCATTTTTAGTTTTTCCTAGCACAAAGCAGGAACTGCTTACTGGTGAACGAATTTTTCAAAATGATTGCCTACTTCCACTGAATTCTTGCTTTGTTGACCATTTTCCCATGACAAGACTTAATTTGATTACATCATTCAAATTATCAAACTCCATTAAACATTGATTCTTTGCCAAATAAGAATGCTGCATATGGAATAATGTGATAGCTTCACTCTCAGGGCCTCAAGGATGTCTGAATTTTCAAAATCCATTCACGGGGTTTTTAGCAATAGAGATAATGGTTGTAAGCTATATAGGGTAAATCCATACTAGATATTAGAAGTAAATTTCTTATTTTGAGAGTGGTGAAACACTGGTACAGGTTGCTTATGAGAGGTTCTGGATGCCTCATCACTGAAAACTTTCAAGGCCGGGCTGAACAGGGCTCTGAGCAATCTGGTTGAAGACGTCCCAGTCGATTGCCAGGAGCTGGACTAGGGGACCTTTACTGGTCCTTTCCAAACCAAACCATCCTGTGATTCTCCAATTTTCCTACCATCAAAATCAAGCTACAGAAGCCAACATGTTCCAGAAAGACAGGTATCATATAAATCTCATTCTGCATTTTCTTTCATTAAGTGGGGGAAGAGGAAAGAATAGAAACTGAGGTTTTGTTCAAAGACATAAAACTAATCAAGAATGGGATCATGTAAGCATCCTGAATCCCACAGCCTAAGAATGTTATTGAGTGTAAGTACTGGAATCAGTTAGATATTTCTTGGAAAGGGACATAGAGTTTGTGGGTGTATGCTTACAGTAATTACAGCTGCAGAAAAAGCACTGGTATCCACCTTCAGTGTTCCTCACTCAACATATATGAATTTACCTTCCCAGACAACAGAGCAATCTGAAAAAATTGTTTCCTTGACAGCTCTTTCCACTGGTTCAAGGCTTATAAGAATATTAAAGAAAACCCCTGCAGGATTCTGAAGAGTCACATGAGCAAAAATGATGGATTTAAACAGCAGTGGTGGAATGCACCCTTCCCAGACAGCTCTCTGGCCATGGTATATTGAGCATCTCTGACTGTTAAACTGGCCTTTGAAACTTCCTGGCATATAGTTCACAACACAGCAAATAGTCTGGTCAGTGAGGCAGAGTCGTGCACGCTTTCCCCTGTGGCTGTCCATACTGAATTACAGAATTACGGGAATTATAGAATTACAGGAATGCAGCCATTGGAAATCTCTGCCCTTCTGTCATGTTTGCCACATTGACTACAATGAGAGATTTTTGGCTTTAAGACAATGGTCTCCACAGCATGAAATAGGATGAAAGTCAAAACCTCACAGTCATAATATGGTCTGGTAGTTTCTCATCTCCTACAATCAAGGCCTATCTAGGAAAATATTCTTAATATGATAAATAAAAAAGCAAACTAATAAGAGGTGGGTAATGTGGTGAAATTTAATCTAGTTTTATTAAGAGGTATTGTGATGGCATCTTTAAAAAGGGATAATGTCTTTCATATCTTTAAATGTCTCTAGAGGAATCACAGTTCAGATTTTTATAGCTCAGATATTTACAACTTTGGAAAACACAGACAAATCAGAACCCAGAGAAAACCTTTCAGAAAAGTATTTTCATAATTATAGTATCAAAAGTTTATTTAAGAATTTATTTATGATCATGAATGGTCATAATAAGTAAATACATGAATGTCCAGAATAAGATGGGTCTTTGTCAGAAGTGTGTGTTTTATTCTTGTACACTACTCACTGTGCTAGTACAGAGCACCATGTGCTCAGTGTATGTTGTTGTTTCCCCACACCTGACTGTTGATAAACAACTCAATTCCAGGAAGTCCTTAGAGATCCATCACTTACCACAGATGAGCACTTTAAAAAAAGCAGAAAAGAAGATGTGGAATTTTAGATACATTTATTTATAATGC